>MU227981.1:102935-113504 GCA_018584345.1 Thuja plicata | reverse complement strand
ACATAGAGATGCCATAGGGTCTTAAATGATCTTGGATCCTCGAATTGAAGAGGTTAGAGGTCCTAAAATGTAGGGAGAAGGCATGAATGAAAAGATGCCAAAAGTTGCTAAATTGTTGTCATGACAAATTGCAAATGTTGCATGCAACATGGTTACATCGGATTCTCCTTGAAACTAGGAGTGGGGAATTGACCAACAAGGCCCTAGAATGGTGGAAGAAGGCATCTAGTCTATGGAGAGACTCGAACTAAGGAGTAAGTTTTTCATATTGTAACAAGTGTGAAGTGAAAAGAGACTGCAATTCTGAGTTTTTTGTAATCCCGACCATTTTGTGTCGACAGTCACATTGAATGGATTGAGTGCTTGAATCTAACAATTGTTTTGAGTTCCTAGGATAGTTAGGAGCACTTTTCATTCAGTGAGGTAGTCGATTAGAGGTAGTATACAGTCGTAGTTAAATTGTTTTGTAACTAGGAGGTTCACTGGTCCTGTCCTGACCAGTCAGTGAAGTCATGGCTCCCCCATGAAATCTAACCATGGGAAACACCTAAGGGTAGATGGAAATGTTAGGGGAGTCAGTAGTGTACATAATTGTAGAGTTAGGAGTCTTAGGAGTGCAAGTTGCTATTTTTAGATCCAAGCCCTAGGCGAGCATGCACTGTCCGGTTAGAGGTTTGGAGGAGTAACAGTGAGTTTTCATGTGCAGGGGAAGAAGGTATTGTACGGTCCAAGCACATGTACAGCTAGGGTTTAGTGTTACCTTGACATGCTAGGTTGTTCGAGTTCATACCAATCAGTGAAGACAAGTTTTGAGTGAGTTTTGGATAGTGTTGCAGATTGTCCTAGTTTTTAGGCCTATTAGCCCTATAAGACCTAGTTTATAGGAACCCCATGTACGAATAACTTAGGGATCTGAGACTTACAAAATCCTTTGTAAAATGGAAAAGGGTATATGGATATGGTCTTATATTTTTGAGGTCTTTGGAAAAGTTTTACAAGAAGTGGAAAAAACACACTATTTAGGGCTACAAGGAAGTGAGCTCAATTAGGCTTCTCGGAGACACAAACTTGGACTCGAATGAGAATTGAAAGGAGATTCCTCAAGATGGATTCCAAATTGATTAAATTCAGTGTCTACATGGTGTTGGACACCCTTGCAAGTGATTCATGAAGGTTAGTGTGGGAATTGACACTTAGACTCTTCTAAGTGTAAGTTGGAGAAGTGGTGATTTGAACTAACTATAGGGTTTTAGTCTTTCAAAAGGGTGAAGCACAAGTGGAGACTCTTAGAGGAGAGTAGGATTAGGACTTAGTTAATGATCTAAGCCTAATAAGGACCTAGAGAAGATTAGGATCCTTGAAGAAGATAAAGAAGATCTTCTTAGTAGATTGTGCAAGCAAGCCTATTGGAACACTTACATCAAGGGGGAATATGGCGAGAGGAAGAGATGAAGATTGGGAGAGGTAGAAAGAGATAGACATGGGTAGGGATCTAGAAATATAGAGAAATAGGGAGAGGAGGAAGAGATGAAGAAAGGGAGAGGTAGAAAGAGAGAGAAATAGGTAGAGATCTAGAAAGAGAGAAATAGGGAGAAATAAAGGAGAGAGAAATATAGAAAATTATTTAATTAATATAATTGAAATAATTATATAGTTTAGAATAATTTTTAATTAAGATTGAAATCATAATATAATTGATTAAAATATTTATAGATATTTTAAAAATTATTTTGAATATTAAAATAATAATTAATAACTTTTAAAATTATTATATATATATTGAAACCTTTGAATTACTTAATTATTAAAAAATTATATTAAAAATATTAATGTTAAAACTTGGATCAACAAATAAAACCAAATCTAAAAAGTTAAAAAATAAAATATAACTTTTAATAAAGTAAAGAGTGAATTCATAATTATTTTAAACATTTTCCAAACATTTTTTATACATCTAAATTGTTTACTAAGAACATAAATTTCTACCCCAAAAAAAAAAAAAAAAAAGTCATCGTTGTAATGGTCTGTGGGGTTTACCACTTATGTAGGAGGATGCAAGTAGTAAATTATGGTAGGTAGTGGCATTTGCATCTGATAAGACAGGACAAATAATCTGGCCTAAATTAAATTTTAGAATTTGATCTCTTAAACCAAAATAGATACGATAGGTTCTCTCTAACGATTGCATGCTTTGTGCCAAAGTGGAATACATTTTTCTACTCCCATTTCTGCATCTACTATCATTTCTGCTTCTAGTAGATGTGGATCTGTAGAGCAGGCTATGAAAATCCATAGTGGGATGTTGAAGTCTGGCCTTTGTCCTGACCTTTCTACCTACAATGCAGTACTGGCAGCCCTGTCTAGACAGGGGACTTTGGAAGCAAGAAGAGGAAGTCATCACAGATGGGTGGTTGTTGTAAACCAAATCAAGGAGAATGGTTTGGTTCATAATTTAGTAACACATAATACTTTGACGAATTTACCGTTTATGTTATCACATACAATTCCTTTGTTGCTATCTATTCAAATCTTTCGATGTTTGAGGAAACTTTGGATGATGTTGAGTACATGAAGAAACAAAGATGCAAACCTAATGAGGCCACCTATAATGCTATAATAGATGGCTTTGGCAAAGTGGGTAGATTCAGGGAAGGAACTGAATTTGTATAAGATATCAGGAGATCTGATCAATTTTTCAGTTGAAAAGAACAAGCTAGGCTTGTTGAGCACATATGTGATTATCGAACTTAAGAGCTGTCAGGGGTATTTTTTAAATGGTCATCAGGGACATTTTGACATAGATGTCTAGGAATAATTAAAATATTTGGATGTCCAGTACATAGATTGGTAACTATCAGCAAATTCATAAGCCTAATTTAGCAAATAAAGATGATCTATAAGCTCACTTACCTATCTTATTGTCACATAATCTGAATGTCATATGACTAGGCATTCTTCTTTTTACATTCTTTTATGAGAACTTTTCAAACCTGATGGTAGTTACATAATCTGAAAAGTTCATTGCATGACTTATATTTGGATAAGAACTCACAAATTCGTATCTAATCTACCATTTGAGTGCTTAGAAATATAAAATTATCTTGTACTTTGTGAATTAGATTACTTAGCAGAGAGTGGTATTTTCATTGCGGAAACTGGAGTTTCTTGCAGACAGTTGACAGCATTTTTTGGGCACCAAATCTACTCTTTGACATTTGAGAAATATGCTACTCTCAAATTTCTGGTGATTTTACTTTATATTGGTGGTTCATTTATCAGTGAAGCAAAACCAAGGCAACTTACAAGTGAAATCTTGGTGACCCTATCCTAACTTTTGAGTTATTTAGAATTTCAGATAACTATCATGTTAAGTGCTTCCAAATATACCATGTTTTCTAGTTAGACTAAGTAAAGCAAATGGCTCAAATAGAGAAGTAAGGGAAACAATTCCAATAATTGATCCTGTAGAGGCTGAACTGATAAAAGGATCTTTCACATGACATGCATGAACCCGGAGTGCTAGACTACTTCACATATGTTTTTTTTTATATTCTAGCTATTAAAGACATTGTCTTTAATCTTGAACCTAGTTGCATGAATTTTGTGGGATGCCTTGGGCTTTCTAATATGTTGGAGAAGCTTTGAACCCAATTGTTTTCAAGTTCTCCTTTGAATTGACAAAAAAATAAATAACAGATGAAATTGTTTGTAGGGTGATTGGCTAATTTCCCTTTGCTAAACATGGCAACAGGGCAGCTTTTCTCTCGCACAACTCAGACATTATTTTACAACTAAAAACAGCTTCATATCTAGCACATGCTGGATTTTGACTTCCTCTGTGGTAAGTTCCCCCTAAAGTTCTACTTAGTACTTACATTGTAGTTGCTTGTGGATATATATATTTTTATGTGTATTCTATCATGTTTGAACCATGTCAAATGTCTTCTAAGGTCGGGCTTGTTTACATTTTCAGGCCGAGAGACCCCATTTGTTGTGGGAATCATTAATCCTGGTTCAGAAGGATTCCAAAAGTTCTTCTCTGGGCAGGAGTTAATTTCCATACCTGTTGATTCAACTTAAGTTCAACTTATTTCACTAGCTACAATTTTGGTGGCAGATTCATTTGTACTGAAGAGGTTACTGCAAGTTTGCTTGTCAAACCCTATTGTGTTGTAAAGATTCTTCTTTTGGGGTTTTGTTGTTAAGTGATTCCTCCTGTCATGTGTTGTAATAATTTGTGAGCATAGATTGTGTATCTCACCTTCCTGTTGAACATTGCAAAAGCAGCACAAATCGAACCAATTGTTAATGCGAGTTAGCTCAGTTTAGCATTATTGGGCAATGGTACTTTTTGTATTTACTGTGTAGTTTTTAAATGTTTTCAGCCCTGCCCCTGTGTGTAAAAGCTTTAAGACTCTTGCATGTCATTTCAACATTATTGCTTATTCGTTTCTAATGAGGTGTCCCTACAGTTTGGGAGATTTCTACCCCTATTTCTGCCTCTACCCGGTCCTTGGGTAAATTCTGGCAAAAACTGAAAATTCCAGCAAACAAATCAGAGTAACAGCCCCTGCATCATTCACTGTTCAGCCTCTTGATGAATTAGGTAAAATTCTGGAAAAAAAACTACAAATTCCAACAGAACTTTAATTGTAACAGCATTGAATTAGGCTTGGGCCGAGCTGAATACCATGATTGATCTCTTCTTCTGCAATCATATTTTTCATAGAAACTGAAAAAAAATGAGAACAAAAATTAAAAGGTGGTTAAGAAGAAAAACAATGGGCTTATGGAGGTGAAAAAAATTTATAACTGTGTTATTCACAAAAAAATTTAGCACAATTTGAGAATTGAGAGAGTAGCCCTGCAATGTTTTTTCATTGAAACTGAAAAAATTTAGAAGACCAAAATAGTAGGTTAAGGAAACAAGCAATGGGCTTAAGGAGGCGAAAAAAATTGCAACTGTTATTCACAGAATATTTTGGCACAATGTGAGAATTGACAAGGTAGCTCTGCAATCATGAAATTCCTCGTCTCGTGCAAAAATGGTGATCATAAGAAGCTGCTATTGACATTTTGAAATTCAATTACAGACAACAATAAAAGAAATGGATGTTTATAAGCACAATACCCACCTCAGTGATTAAGCTTCTACTCAAATCTTCCTGCAGACGAATGATCGGAATCACCTGAAACTGACAAATTCGTCACTCATCCAATGTGTTCATGGAGACCCCAATTTTTTTCTAGATTATGCTAGCACACTCGAGCTATAAAACAATAGATATACGACTGCGAAGACCTGCATTTAATGAAATTTACCGTAATGAAAGTGACATATGAATTTTACTATTTTTTCTAATAAATTATATTTTTCTTAATAGCCAATAGCAAAATAGATAACTAACTTTTTTTAGATTTTAAAAATATATACAAATTTATAAACTATAAATTGAAAAATTCTCAAATGTTATTGATTAAATTAAATTGCCTCATGGATCAAACCGATGCAATAGTTACCTGCCGTAGGCAGGAACTAAACATAGAGAAACATCATTCAACATTTGTAAATCCTACGTGTCTCATGAGTTTGTTTGATGTGTGGGAACTAGGCAGCTGACTGCTAACTTTAATAGTTAATGGCAACTATTTAGGAGAATGGAAACGACTATTAATGAATGGGATAGGTTAAGCGTGCCTCACATGTGTCAACTAAACAGTCAAAACTTAAGAGTGTGCATGTCCAGCCAAACAACGGCCACTTGTATTTCTGACCATAGTTAAAACATCAAAGACCATTTGTCAATATCATTGAAATGTGCAAATACAGGTCTCCTCTTTTATTGAATAACATATTTTCATTCAGTAAAACACAAGTTAACCTCTCTGTGAGAAGAATCTCTTTAAGTTTAAACAAATATTATTGTCATGTTTTATTACTCAAAACAGGAGAGTTTGACTTAAGATAAATTTAGTAATCTTAGCAAGTACACCAAACGAGATCTTATCATGGATTGAATGGCAAGCTTTACAAGGCAGCATTTCCAAGAAGATCATTTGGTAGAAAAATGATTTTAACATTATAGATCTAATCAATGCAGAGTTCTGTGTCATATTATGGATCTGCACAGTCCTTAAATGATGTAAGGCATACCCAGATCAAAACATGTCATTAAGTACCCGATCGAATACTAAAAGATATTCAAATGGGCGTCAACCACAAATCCTTGGAAAGCCCTGACACAAATCATGCTGTAACTTTGTGTGTCTTCATTTCACTTTATTTTCTATATAAATTATATAATTCTGAAGGAAGAAAACAATTAGAATTATATAGATACAAGTCTTTTGTCTTTTTAAATCTGATTGCAATACAATGGATAATTGCATATCTGGATCATAAGCTACCTTACTCTCAAGGTTGAGTGGTCGATTCAATAAAGACATCGAATTGAATGCTAACATAGAAGGTGAGAACATTCCCTTAAGATGAAAATGCACTGAAAGATAATGAAAATGAACGGCATATTCAACAGAGATTTTAGATACACAGCTTAATTGCTAATAAAGCACACCAAAATGAAAATATAATGATCCATTGAATAGAGATCTCAAACTTCCATAACTAAAACATAAATTATAACCAGAACTCCAGCACAAATTATAACTACCATCCTCAGTAAATACGTATAGAATCCTTATAAAAAATCCAAAGCAAATTGTAGCCACCATTTCCATTTAATGCATTGGAGCTTGGGTCATAACCAAAACTCCAACACAGATTGTAGCCACCATTCCCACTGAATGCATTAGTAGCCCTTATTGTCTGGCTCTGACTGGAAAGCTTTGAGCCAAGTGGACACTTAGACCACAAGGCAGCAGAGCATTTCCAGGAAGCCAAAGAGCTCCTTTCCCACAGGCCTTACATAAATCCCATGCTGTTCAGCACATATCATCCCTCCTTCCACATTGTTTGTTATTTGCATCTCCAATTCTTAATAAACATGATATGAGATGAGATGGGCTCTGCAAAATGAAAATGTTAATTTGCAGCAGAAATTGTTCTTTATTTTAAGGACATGGAAAGTGAAAAAATATTCCCTTATAAATTAAGCTGTTTTATTTTTTTCTTTCTCACTTTCCAAGAGAATATGCTTTTTAGTAATGCTGTAGAAAGCTTTACCCAATAAATTGTGTATACTTCCATTAGTCTGTAGATTTCAGATTAACAAGAACATTATAACGCTGTGTGAAAACTCTAAAAAGGTCCGCGGAAAATAACGCGTGTAGTGGGCTCTTTTTTTCGTTCTTCCTATTTTGGTCAAACTACCTATCAAGTTACTCTTCACTAAGAAAAAATTCCCATTAATATTAATATGTAATAATGAAAGATTGTAATAACATTTTATTAGTTTTGGACATGATTTGTGTGTTTCGATTGATGTTAGTATTTCTCTCCTTATAAAATTAATTAGAATAATCTAAGTATGCATCTAAATCTAATGTAGGGAAATCTACTATGTTAAAGTCATTTAGGGGTTTTCAGTTTTTCATTTGATGTTAACTCAGAAATGAAAAGTAAATTGTATAATCAACTTAACATTTAATGTGGAATGTGAATTTTAACCCTGCAAACTAATCTTAAACAACTCATAAATATATAATGTATTGATCAATTTTTAAATTAAAATAATTTTAATAACAAGTGTATAATTAATTTAGATTTGATTAAAAAATGATGTATTTATTTCAAAATTCAACGAAGATGAGAGTATTTAGATTTTGAAGATTATAATGAAGAAATTGTATTGATATTAAGAAGAATCTAGATGTTGATATTATGTTGATATCCCTCAAGTGCCTTAGGTTGACAAGTACCATGTCTATATTACGATTAAGTCTATAATTAGTTTGTTGTCTAACATGTCTATATTATATCTAATGTGTTCTCTTTTAGGTTGACAAGTAACTTTCATGAAAATAGGGCGGTTAGAATGAACCTAGGATAGCCCTAATGAACCTAGGACAACCCTAATGAACCTAGGACAAACATAATTATAATCATCCATGACTTGGTACATAATCGTAATTATCATTACACATAGAGGTGACATTCGTGAAAAAACATAAAAATTGTTAGTCTTTGCATCTTTTTCACAAAAAAATCATCACAAAATTTTATTTATTCATAATAATTGAATGGTACAAAATATATACATACAAAATTTGGCCTATAAATGGGTACAAATTAGCTCATGACCATTTGTATGTACAAAATTTGGCCTCTAAATAGGTACAAATCATCTCATTTCCTTATGCTTGCCCATGTCCTCATATACGAATACATCATATCTCATCAATACAACTACATTAATGTCATTATGTATAAATACCTTATATATCATCAATACAACTACATCGATGTCATCATGTACAAATACATTGATGTTATTAAATTGTCCTAGATACACAACTAATACATGTGCTTCTGATATCCGTGCTCCCTAACATATAGCTCCGACCACTAGTACTCTTGAAACCTACATTGCAATATTATAAAAATATGAATATTAAAGAAAGAATATTGACTAAAAGTAATTGAACATTGAAAGTAACATGAAATCGAATGTTGGATGCATTGTGATTGTAGCAAATTCACTTCTTTGATTTGGTAATTGAATCATATATGTCCATTTTTGTAACCACTACATTTGCAAGCCATGGAAAGACTAAATTTATTAAACAAGCAAATTAATGAATTAAATTAATTTAATAAAATCTTCTACATATATGCATAATGAGCCTAATGAACCTAGTACAACCATAATGAACCGTAGGGATGTTGTTATTAGTAATGTAGTATACCTTCCATTCCTCATAGCCATTTGGTATGAGCTAATATGATAGTCAAGTGTGTGTGAAGTGTCATCATTTTCTTAAGAGTATCTAGTATTGCTTCATGATCAACACTACTGATTGTCCATAGTTCATGTGTCATTGGTTTGGCATGATGCTTCAATAACTTAACATTTGTTGCTATAACAAGGCACAAACACATATGACAATGGTTTTTTGTTTCTCATAGTCTTCAAATGTAGGTATACCATTCTTTTTAATCATGTATGTTCACAATGAAGTTCCTGCAACAACAATTAAACTTGCAAGATACATGAACCTATGATAATTTTTCATTAGTTGTGTTAGCTTCTGCTTTCCTTGCACATCGTGCCAACCAATAGTTTGATCTCTCTTCAGTCCCCTATGGTGCAATAACTATAAAAACATGGGTTGGTTGTAAAAGTTCTAAAAGATGGTCATAGCCAAGTGAACTTTCCATGTCATCACATGTAAAGGGGATAATTTTTGAGATAAAGGAGTTAGATACACTGGGATCCATATCTACCTGCTCACTTAACTCACATTGATCCTAGTCATACTGAATATAACTTTGACAAAAATAAGCCAACTCTTATGTCCAAATGGTCCATGTAATTAAATTTGAGCTTCAAAATGAATGCATCTTTGAAGAATATCTTATTGTCTAGCAATCCAATCTATCTCCTACTATGCCCTCCTCAACCAATCATAAGAACCTACGTACCTGTGAATCAAGTGTCTCTCCTTGTGACAATACTAAACTAAAAAAAATCAATAATAGAATGCACATAACAAAATTTAGCACCTGAAACCCTTAGTTGCTCCTTAACCTGAGCTCTCATCACACATGCACCTACTCCGTCATGCCCCCTTTCCCATGCCTAGCTTAGAAAAACTCCAAATATGAGGTACGCCCCTCTCTGGGTAATACCACAATAGTGGGTTACACTTTTTGGGAGGAAGGAATTCGTCCCGAAAAGCGTGACCCACTAA
Source organism: Thuja plicata (assembly GCA_018584345.1). Lineage (NCBI taxonomy): Eukaryota > Viridiplantae > Streptophyta > Pinopsida > Cupressales > Cupressaceae > Thuja > Thuja plicata. The sequence continues at coordinate 103,634 of MU227981.1, read as the reverse complement.
AACATCTTCATTACTTTCGATCGAAAATGCTAAATTTTTTTGAACGAAACAGACTAACTTTCGATCGAAAGTGCCTAAACTAGGTACTTTCGATCGAAAGTAACCTAGTTACTTTCGATCGAAAGTAACCTAGTTACTTTCGATCGAAAGTAACCTAGTTACTTTCGATCGAAAGTAACTAGGTTTACTTTTGGCAGAATAAACCCGCCAAAATAGTCATTGTGACTGTTTCGGCTGGGTTGAAAGTGACAGTGGCTGCTGGCTTCCGTTTTATCAAACGTCAATAAATCAGGTTTTTCATGTTTCTAATTTCCATATTTTATTGTTTTATAATATATATTGTTTGTATATATGTATTTTAATGTTTTTTAATATATATTGTTTGTAAATATGTGTATATATGCATGTATATGTGTATATATGTGTATATATGCATGTATATGTGTATATATATGTATATATGCATGTATATATGTGTATATATATGTATATATGCATGTATATATGTGTATATGTGTATATATGCATGTATATGCATATATGTGTGTATATATATGCATATATGTATATATATGTATATATGTATATATATGCATGTATATGTGTATATATGCATATATGTTTATATACATGTATATGTGTATATATATGCATGTATATGTGCATATATGCATGTATATATGCATATATGTGTATATA
>MU227981.1:54772-70927 GCA_018584345.1 Thuja plicata | reverse complement strand
ATAACCTTTGTCAAGTAGCTGTCCAACACTTAGTAAATTATGATGTAATCCATCAACATACAGAACATCATCTGTCTTGTTCTTTCCATCCAGGGTGATGGATCCTCTGCCTATGATAGGTTTAGGATTGTTATCTCCAAATCTAACCATACCACCTTTGTACTTTTCTAGATGAACAAATTTTTCTTTATCACCTGTCATGTGATTAGAGCATCCGCTATCAATGATCCAATCAGTTTTGATGTCTGCTTTAGAAATTAGGGCTAATTTCTGTGATTCCTTTTCAACTTCAATGTCCATATGCTCTAGCAATTTTTCCATGTCTTTAAGGGCAACGAATCCAATTTCATCTTCTCCTGAATCTTCATCAGTTACACCTTCTTCAACATGATAGAATTCCTTCCTGTATTTAGGTTTATAATCAGATCTGAATTTCTTTACTTTTGTGGGACACTTGGATGGAAAATGACTAATCTTGTTGCATGAAAAACATTTGAATGGAAGTTGTTCTTCATAGTTCCCTTTGCCTTTCTTTTCTCTTTTAGCAATCATGGCAATGATTTCTTCTAGTTCTTCATCAACTTCTTCTTTCTCATTATTGCTAGAGATGTGATATTTCTTACTATGGACTGAAGCTTTGAAGACTGTTTCATTTTTGGGTTCAGTCTTCAATCTTGATATCTCAAATGCAGAAATTTTGCTGATCAAAGTCTCTCTTTTGAAGTCTTGTGAAAATTGCATGGTTTCCTCTAGAATACTGATCTTGTTTTTATAGTCTGATGTTAAAGTAGTCAACAACTTTTTCATTATATCTTCTTCTGATATTTCTCCACCATTATTTCTGATTCCAAAAACTGCTTCATTTATCCTCTGATTATAGGCTCTGATGTTTTCTTCAGGTAACATCTCAAGACTATTGTATTTCTTTTTCTATGTTTTCATACACACATTCTTTGCTTGAACATCTCCTTCAAACATTTCTTCTAGGTACTTCCATATTGTGTATGCCTTGTCTACTTTCTTGATCTCAAAAAATTCACTGTTAGATAGTGCACTTATAAGGGCTTCTTTGGCAACTGCATTAGCTGTGAATGTATCATTCTGTTTAATAGTAACATCATCTCTTGATAGGTCTTTTAGAGTGGGAATAACAACTTCTTGTATGGCTATCTCAAAGATGTCAAAACCAACACACTATAGATGTGTTATCATTTTATTTTTTCAATCGAGATAATTTTCTCCATCGAACTTAGGACTCTCTTTTCTGAAGTATGCCATCTGATCTACCTTAAGCTATTAGGCTTTCTCTCCAAGGCGCTTGTCTATGATACCAATTGTTAGAATAGTCCCAAAGGATAACTGAGAGGGGGGGGGGGGTGAATCAGTTATTAGCTAATTTATTTCTTTTTCTTATTAACTCCAAAATAAAATAAAGTAAATGCACATTCAGATAACACAATAGACAACACCACAATTTGGTTAGGGGGAAACCAAATGGTAAAAACCCTGGTGGGAATTAACACCCACAATGAACTATACTTGTTTATAATAATCCCTGTTAGATGAACTTGCAAGCCTGTTAGGAGTTGTTCTTTAAAATGAAATAAGTATAGTGACCTAGTTAAGGGTTTGACCTTGGTAGGAGTCTTTTACAAATAACCCGATTAAGGGTGAGGACTCACTGTCCAAAAGCTCACTGCTTCAATGGTGAAGGCTAAAAACTTATGAAGAACATATATACACTATATATGATGATGAACTATAGAGTAGACCTGCTATCTTGACCAGTTCCAATGTATTGTAATCTTTCACTGCTTCTTCACATAGATCCTTGATGAATGAAATACATTTGATATTCTGCTATGCTCTTTCCCTATATCTTTTCTTGTCATTCACACCTAGCGTTTCAAAAATGACTTGCTATAAGTATCTTCCTCAACGTATGAGATCATGGCACCTGTTAGACAACTCTTCATAACATCCTTGTCAACTTTACTAATCATGCAAGCATAATTACAACTGCGCAATATAAATTGAATAGACACGACGCTTCACTATGTCAGCCTCACCAAATTAACTCTTACTTTGCAATCTTGTTGAAACACATCTGGCACCTTTGGATAACTATCTTTAGCTCATAACTAATCTTGAATATACACATGCATATCCCAAAGATAGGCGCAACTCAAGAATGAATGCAATACATCAGCTCTGTACAGACAAACTCCAGAAACTGTAACTGCCATAAACAAAATTGCACAACATAACTTAAACTTAATATCTGAGAATGCGTGTATGAACAAAACATCAAAAAAATGTCTACAACATAAATATAACTGCACAAGGCTTGATATCATCATTCTAATGAGTACATATAGATCACTACTGTATATTATATGTTGTCATCAATGACAAACATACAATCAACTAGCTGCCAGAAGTAAATCTCCAACAGGTTTTAGAAGTGGTGGACTTTGGGGCTCAAAATTATATGTCAGTAGATCAAGCCAAGAGATTGAGTCTAAGGATGGAGGTGACTCAAACCAACTTCAAGGTTGTCAATGTACCTACACAAAAATTAAGTGACGATATAAAAAATGCAGTGATGTGGATTGGTTCTTGGGAATCACCTATAAATCTTGTAGCAATTCAGATAGAGTTTGACTTGATTCTCGATCAAGAGTTCTTGTGATAGGCTACTTCAGTCATAGCTTTGGTAACCTTGGTTGTGTGTTAATGCTGGATCCAAAACAACCCTAGTTGGTCCTAATATTATGATTCAATGAGTCCTAGTGTGTCTTGAGCGCACTAAGCATAAAAAAGGTAGAAAGAAAGGGGAAGGAGGAAATGTACTTGGATACCTTTCTTGGTGGATGGGATGAAGGAGAAACTCTATGTCCTCTGACCCCACCATAGTGCAAGATGTCAATAATACATACAAGGACATAATGGTTGATAAGATTACTACAAAGTTACCCCTTATCACCATGTTGATCACAAGATTAATTTGTAGACTGGAAGAAGACCACCTACACGGGCTCCTTACCGTCTCTTGGGGATAGAAATGGTTGAACTCAAGAGACAATTAGTCAAGCTTTGCAAAGATAGATACCTGTAGTCATCTTTATCACCATACAAAATGCTCCTTTTTTTCCAAAGAAAGAAGGATGAATCCTTAATATCATGCGTTAATTATCACGCATTCAATAAGATGACAATAAATAATAAGTACCTGCTACCTTTGATCACTTATAGTTTTTACAAATTTGTGGAGGTTCGGTTCTTTACAAAGATGGATTTTAGATGAGGTTATTTGATGATCATATTTTGTCATTATTATACAAAGGAAACAATCTTTGAACCATTGGTAACATAATACCCTGAAGACAGGTTTATAGTGCAACCCGACACAACAGTTCATAAAGGTCACTAAAAATGTTAAGTGTAAGTGAACAATGAAACCAGTCTTCGCCGACAGATAGTTGACAGTGTAAACCGAGAGTATAATTTACAGTGTAAACCAACAACATAGTTTAGAGAGTAAATGGATAAACAGTTCAAAGAATTCATCGATCATAGACTATAGAGCAACCCGAGCACCATTCTATCGAGAGACAGTTTTATTTTTGAGAAATGTGGATCTGAGTTACACGTCAGATAAAAAACTTGAGTTTTATATTTAGCTTGATGCTTATCTTTAAAACCATTTCTTGAGGGATAAGTATTTAGCATATGTAATTGTTTTAATCAGTCTAACTGATTGAAAACATGCAAACTAGGAGATCAAGGTCAAGTTGTAAACCTTTGATCATAGAGTTTTTATTGTAAAGCGTGAAACATAAAATAGGTCAATATATTGTATAAATAGATATAGTAATCAATAAGACAATGATGATTGTAGCCGTAGAAAACATCTATGGATCAGATAGAGAGTTTCATGCAGAAGGACACAAAAGTCAGAATTCAGTTATGAAGAACAAGATTCAAGGCTACCGAGCAGAACAAATGTATTAATCAAGAACTATAGGTGATACATATATCTTGTGAACTTAAAGGATATGTATTCAGAAATTCAAGATTGCATACTATCAGGTCAAAATGTATTTTTGACCACTCTCTAACAATTGGAGCATATAGAAGAAATCCTTTAAGAAGGTGGACTTAACAATCTTTTTGTAAATCTCTTAACCGAGTGCACACTTAATAGTGTTGTTAAAATCTCTTAACAGAGTAGACCTAACCATTCTAAAATGTTACTCATAGTAGGGTAAGATCATCAGAAGTGATCATAGTTGTAGCCTTAACTGACACCTTCCATTATGCAGATAATGAAGCTTTGTGGGTTTCATCCCCACCATAGTTTTTACTTTCTAACAGGGGTTTTCTACATTACCAATTCTTGTGTCATGTGTACTTACATTTCATGAATGTTTACATGCAATTAAGTTTATGTTTTGATATTACATGCATAAGGTAGAAAAACATCAATGGTCGGTAATGCAAGAATATAGTACTAAGGGTTAATTGATAAAATTTTTTAAGGGTACTGATTCACCCCTCCCCTCTCAGTACACACCATTCCATTATTCCAACAATTGGTATCAGAGCTAGATCTCTTATTTGGAAATTTTTTAAATCACTTGAGAGAAAAGATCATACAATGGAAAGGTATAAGCTTGATAAGAATATTGAGAATTAGAAGTTGGAGATACATATCTTCTATGAGAAATACAAAGAAGCAAGAATCAAGATAAGAGAGCTACTGGATGAAAGAAAAGTTATGGCATCTCCGAACAATAAAAAAAACTATCATGAAGAAGAGATAGCTTATTTGTTTGAGTCATCAGGATCTACATCTGGTAATACATCTGACACATCAAAAGGAAGCATTACAAGTCTGAATGAAATCAATCAACATCTGACAAAACACGTAAAGATATATTACACATGGGTCGAGAGACATAGATGGTAAGAATGATTGATGTTATGAATAATGATAGACAAGCGGAACAAGAAAGAACATTATCTATTGATGACATGAAGAAGATCACTGAAAAGCTACAAGAGAAAGAATCATAGATACAGAGACTAACTAAACATCACATTGAGATCACCAATCAAATAGTTGTTGTGAGTCATGAGGCCAATTGAGTGAACATAGAACTCAATGGAAAATTGGAAGTTATTGGTGAACTAAGAGAAGAAAATGAGAAACCAAAGCATGAAACAAGGATTCAACAACAACACAATGATATGATCAAGAAAGATGAAGAAAGTACAAAAAGAATGGATGATTTTTTTAATGGAAAAAGAAGACTCAACAACAATACCGATCTAGGGTATACCGAGCATGGAGAATCATCAAACCAAGTTGATCAAAAAGATGTATAGACAAATCCAACATAAAATAAATAGTCATGCAATAAATGTGGAGAACCAGGCCACACATCAAATGTTTGTAGGAGCAAAGCTAAAGGTATTCCTAAATCTACTTCTACATTCATAGGAAATTGTTATAACTGTAACAAGCATGGACATAAAGCACATGAATGCAAATCTAAGGTAAAACAACCAAAGAAGGAATCCTACATGGAAAAATATTATTCTACTTTCAAAATGCATGGGCACACATCTAATGAATGTAGGAAAAAGAAAAAGCAAGTATGGACATCAAAAGAACAAGAAAATCCTTATCATCTAAGAAGCATCGGTAACTCATATGTTTGGGATTAAAACACATGGGTAAATTGCACAACATGTGGGAGATATGGACACATAGCTACAAAATACATGAGGAAATGGATACGAAGGTCTAGGAATTGGACTAACTCTGGAATGAAATGCTTACACTGTCATAAGGTCGGTCATCTAATCAAGGACTACAGAGACAGAGTGAAAAAGTTAAGCACTTTTGAAAATGGAAACACCATTAAAGATATCAGGAGAATGAGAAATAAAATGGAGGAAAGATACATACAATGACAATACTGGACCGAGCACCACAGTTGGTGACACCTCATCCAATGGATCTGGTGATATCACCACCCCCACCTAAGAAAAAAAAGTAAGTACAAAACTACACTCTACAAAGCTATATTTTACATCAGTTGCAATATGCATTGATAATATGCCAAATTAGCATGAATGAAGATGCACTATGGTATTGCTTGTTATGAATTTTTGAATCCAATCTCATCAATAAATACACACCGAGAATCATTTGTGTACATATAAAAGTCAAGTTGTCAATGTACCGAGCATCGTCGGTGAACATATGAAAAGTGAAAGCAAGTTGTCACTTACCCCGAGCGACTCTGTCTTTGACTATCAAGAAGTAGTTGAAGCATTTATTGCACCACTTAGGGCATCATCTATAAAAGGGAAACGGAAAGCTCATTCATTCCCCAAGCATTTAAGAGCAAAGAATAGAGTGAAGAAGAGCGACCAAGGAGCTACTAGTTTGTAGAGAGATTCACAAGCACATTCACGGCTACTCTGACAGATTCCCAACATCTAAAGCTATGATCAAGTGAGTATCTAAGACTCATCAAGAAAACAAATCACTTACAAAGAAATCCCTAATTTCAAGAAACATGTCAACCACATCGCGAGTCTCCAAGATCAAGAATGCAAAGGACAAGAAGGTCAATCTCATCAAGAATACAACTTGTGAAGAGCCTAAGTACAAATTTTTCCCCGAGGTTGCTACACAAACCGATGATGCTGAAGCGTTCTCAAGCATACCTCCTAGGGTTTTTCTAGTTGAGGATGTCCCAGCATATATCCACTGCAAGATTGCAAAGATCAGAGATCTTGAGGTTGAAGAAGCTTACAAGAAGCTTGCACAGATGGAAACATTAAAGATGAACACAAGCATGTAGAGGTAAAAGGGTTAAAAATGGCCCTAATGTTTCTGAAAGAGTTAAAAACTGAGTATATTTGTATAGTACTCATTTGAGTACACGACATGAAAATGTGGTTGGATGAACCAAAATCAATCACTAAGGATGTACTTCATGCAGTAACCAGTTATCCAATAATCGACATGACCAAAGCTCTAAAACATCCTTCTCACCCCAAGATTTAAAAGATGATAGGTGCAGTATGGGATGACAGAGGATTGAAATTTAATTCCATTACCGACCCACAAATGAAGTTCGGTGCTTGGTTATAAGGTATTCCAAGCCAGCCAATTGAACAACATAACATGTGGAGCAGTTGACACTGTGCATAAGATTGTGAAGAAGGGATTGCAACTGGACTTATCCAAGCTTCTACTGAAGCAACTGCAGGAGAACATGAGGACTATTAGATCAACCAAATCCAATTCATGTAAGTTTGGTTCACTCCTCATATGCACATTTTTCTACTTTCATAACTTCTTCCCATCTATCGGTAATGTCAATTGGGACACAACCCATCCAGTAACTATAAAAATTAGTGAATTTATCAAGTCACTAGAGGACAATTTTACATCAGTCATGGATGCATACTTCACTAATTTTAAGCAAAAAATGTAGAAGAGGATGAGGATACCTGAACAACTGGTGGTACAATATAAAGATGATATATTTTTCATAGTGGATACCAACACCACTTTAATAAAACTAGCTTTACCAAGGACAACATGGTTACCACCACTTAATTATGAGATCAACATTGATCAAGCCACAAATTCTATTGAAGAACTATTAAATGAAGTAGTGGAAAAATCATTACCAAGATTTGTCAGTTATGAAGAAGCTAAGGCTAGAATCAAAACTTTCCTAGTACTGAAGAAGATAGAGTGAAAGAAGACTAAGATGGTAAAAAACCTTCAAAAGAAGCTATCGGTTAATGCTGAAGAGTCAAAACAAAAAGAAGACACCAAGGGAAAATCACCCATCGGTGAAGATGAAAATTTGAGGGATTCTGAGTCAATCGAGTCAGATGCACCACCAACCAAGAAGGCAAAGGTTTAAAATGTGACGGCTGCATCAAGAACTAGAAGTTAAACTTCCAAAGATGCAAACTCACCACCAGTTAAGAAAGGTACAATGAGGAATTATAAGAGAAATCCTCAAACCGAGAAACATGCAGCAAGGAAAAGAAGAAAATACATTAGAGGCAAAGAGGAAAAGGATGACACTGAATAGGATGAGAGTGAACAAGCACTACAACATACAAAGAAAAAAATTCCTAAGACAATTTATGAGATTGCTGCATCAATCATCAAATCAAGTAGCATATAAAATCCTAAGATTAGACAATGGCTAACTCTAAAACTTGAGTATCAGAATAAGATAGAAGAAGCCATCATCAAGGCATTGATAACATTCAAATATGTACCTGGACAATTTAATAAGATGATGCCACAAGAGCTTCATGATAGAATATCAACAAGATGGACATATGCCTTGCATATGGATAAACAGACAAGGGAAAGATCATTAGTTACAATCATGCCACCTGAGTCTAAAGTTGAAGAAATTGATGAAATGATGAAGAATCATGCTAAGAAATTTTTAGCTAAGATGAGAGCATACAAAGTACTAGAGGGTAGTCTAATAGAGCTAGACAAAGAAATAAATGAGACATGGAATGAAATACTTAATCCACCTAAGGAGGATACAACAAGCCCTGAGATGGTAATGCTTCTAACCGAGACACCACACTATGAAGAGAAAGAGGCCACACCGAGCCCAAATCACATCTTCATAAATGTAACCGAGGACATCAATCCAGTAGAGTTGATGACAAAGGAAACCAAGGCCATGGATGATGTACTTCATATACTTCAATCATTAGGGGATTCAACAAAGGTCATCATAAAAGATATAACACTTATTGATTCTGATGATGAGCCCAAGAAAGATGAAGATGTAACTGCTACCACTAAGCAGGAAAAGGAAAAAGAAAAGGAAACTCTAGATATTACATAGGTAAATATACCTTGTGAAATGCCATTATTGATACAAGATATCAATATCATTACATAGGAAAAGGAAAAGATACTTAAACTTGATGCAAATACACCAATGGACACAGGTGATGAACAAGGGAAGAAGATAAATACAACTGAAGAGAACAAATATGTAAGTAGAGAGGAGAAACAAAGTGATTCCACCAATGAGAAGACTGAGGGAGTAAAGGCTGCAGATGCAGAAAAGGTTAATGTGGATACTTCCACTACCAACTGAAAGTTCAGTACAGAGTAGCAAAAAATAGGTACCACACCTCCCATACAATCGCCAAAGAAAGAAAAAGATCATGAACTAGCTATAGTTCTACATTCCCGTGCTTCCAACATAATTCCAATGAAGAAGAAAAATTAGAATAAAGCACCAGTCACCTTGGATGAGATTAGAGAAATATTTGACTATGATCTGAGAACACTGGATTATGAGTCACTTACAAAGTATGGAGAGCTATGTAAAAGAAAGGCAATACAAGACAAGCTTAAGAAAGAGCACAAGAACTCCCAAGTCCTAGATATAACCAAAGAAATACTATTTCAGATTGTTCTTGACACCGATATTGATCAAAATCCTCCTATAATTGATCAATTAGCAGCACTCAGTGACACCATCACATCATAGAATGTAGATGCAGACAAGGTAATTAAGGAACATGTTGAGTAGAAGTGTCAATACAAGATTACAAAGAAAATAAGCCAAGAAGTGGCAGAACAAAAGGTAAAAATTTCTAAATTATTTACTATAATAGAACCAATCTTATCAGAAGTAGTCAACTTAATTCAAAACTTGTGCACATTAGAGACTTTCACTACCAAGCATAGTGAAAAGATAGCCAAAATTAATGAAGATCTTTAGGCTAGTACACAAGGTCTCACAACCAAGGAAAATGCAATCAAGTTGCATTACGACAAGATTATAGAAGAAAAATGGTTGAGAATTGAACTTCAAAAGGTAGAAAGAAGAATCCAAGATGAGGTAATCGATCTACAGGCTATGTTACTCTCAAATCTCACACTGCTATTAAAACATATGACTTCGGCAAAAGAATTGATAGCCACCCTAGAGATGTCTGTTACAGAAAGCATATATGACATGCACACGCAGACTCACCTTGGAATTAATGACCCTTGAGCACCTCAAAGAGAAATGGGAGAAGCTAATGGAGGACATTCAAAAATACCATTCCCACATTTTTGACAAGTTGTAAGTATTACACCTTTGTCATTATTTTAAAAAAAAGGGGAAATGATATGATAAAAGGGGAAATAGTAAGGTGAAAGGGGGAAATGATAAAATGGGAAATATATGTATAAAGGAAAATGTATTAAAGGAAGAAACATGTACATACACTACACCGAGGCATGCACATAGGGGGAGTCATATTGACAAGGTAAACATTTGGTGTATATACTGAATATTTCAGTTTTGCATATATCAATTTTTGATACTAATGCCAAAGGGGGAGATTGATGATCATATTTTCTCATTAGTATACAACGGAAACAATTTTTGAGCCATCGATAACATAATCACTAGAAGATAGGTTTATAGTGCAATCTGACATAGTAGTTCACAGAGGTCACCAAAAATGTTAAGTGCAAGTGAACACTAAAACCAGTCTTCACTGATAGAAAGTTTATAGTGTAAACCGAGATCATAGTTTATAGTGTAAACCAACAACACAGTTTAGAGATTAAACTGAAAGACAGTTCAAATACTTCACCAAGCATAGACTACAGAGCAACCTGAGCACTAGTCTACTGAGAGATAGTTTTATTTCTGAGAAATGTAGATCTGAGTTACATGTCAAATAAAAAACTTGAGTTTTATATTTAGCTTTATGATTATATTTAAAACCATTTCTTGAGGGAAAAGTAAAGCATATGTAATTGTTTTAATCAGTCTTACTGATTGAAAACATGCAAACTAGGAGATCAAGGTCAAGTTGTAAATGTTTGATCATAGATTTTTTATTGTAAAGTGTGAAACCTAAAATAGGTCAATACATTGTATAAATAGATGTAGTAATCAATCGGACAATAATGATTGTAATCGCAGCAGACATCTATGGATCAGAAAGAGAGTTTCATGTAGAAGGGCACTAAATAAAAAATTCAGTTATGAAGAAAAAGATTCAAGACTACCGAGTAGAATAGAGGTATTAATCAATCACTATAGGTGATACATATATCTTGTGAACTTAAAGGATCTATATTCAACAATTCAAGATTGCATACTATCAGGTCAACAAGTATTTTTGACTACTCTCTAAAAATTGTAGCAAATAGAAGAAATCCTTTAAGAAGGTGGACTTAATAGTCTTTTTGTAAATCTCTTAACTGAGTGCACAGTTAACAGTGTTGTTAAAATCTCTTATTAGTGTTTTTAAAATCTCTTAACAGAGTAGACCTAACCAGTCTAAAATGTTACTCCTAAAAGGGTAAGATCATCAGAAGTGATCACACTTGTAGCCTTAACCGACACTTTCCATTCTGTAGATTGTGAAGCTTTGTGGGTTTCATCCCCACCATGGTTTTTACGTTAGAACAAGGGTTTTCTATGTTACCAATTCTTGTGTCATGTGTACTTACATTTCATGAATGTTTACATGCAATGAAGTTTATGTTTTGATATTACATGCATAAGGTAGAAAAGCATCAATGGTCGGTAATGCAAGAACAAATTACTAAGGGTTAATTGGTAAAAATGTTTTAAGGGTACTGATTCACCCCTCCCCTCTTAGTACACACCTTTCCATTATTCCAACATTATTATCATATAAGGATAGCTTTGAGAGATGAAGAGAAAATGAACATCACCACTAGGTATGAATTGTACAAGTTCCTTGTCATGCCATTCGGCTTGATCAATGCCCCTGCTACATTCAGTAAGTTCTTATGAATGACATCTTTTGACCTCTATTCGGAAAATGTGTTATTGCATATCTAGACGACATCTTGATCTATAGTAAGTCCCTTGAAGAGCATAAAGAGAATCTCAGTGAGGTGTTCAGTATCTTGCAAGATCATCAACTCTTTTCCAAGAAAGAGAAGTACATCTTTGCACAACAAGAGGTCAAATGCTTGGGCCATATCATCGAGCATGTCAAGATCCAACCAAATCTTGAAAATTTGGCTGCAATCAGAGAGTGGGAACCTCTCCAAAATGTACATGAAGTCTATTAGTTTCTTGGGCTGGCAAACTACTATTGGAATTTTTTTGTTAATTATTTAAATATTGTTGGATCGCTCATAAATTTGCTAAATAAGGATTGAGGCTAGAGGTGGGGCCCGAAGCAACAATAAATTTTTGACATGCTTAAAGGCCTCATCTTCACCAATATTTGACATGCCTTGTCTTCTCTTCCTATGACTCTCTCTATCTCTTTCTACATATGCTTCAATTTGGTATTTCATGAGGTTTCTCTTATGTTTTTGCTTACGATGACTACTACTCCCCAGTATACCTCTAAAAAGATGTTAAAAAATAATTTCTAAAGATAATTTTGTGTCAAAGTAAGCATAAAAAGAAATTTTTTGTCTATATGAAACTGAAAACTTGTGTTTGTCATCTGCAAAAGGAATGCAAGGAATGTTGGAATTCTTAAAATGGTCCACAATCCTTTTTGTATAGCCCAAGAAAAGGATATCGGTTAATAATCGATATATGTTAGTAACTAGTATCCATTACTTATGTATATTGGTTAGCTTATGCATAGAGAATCAACATCTCTATTGGTCTCTTTGGATTTTATGCCCTAAAAAGTCACGGATATCCGAAAGTAACCAATATCCATTACCTTTTGGTAAAAGAGCACCTACAAATTTTTGTTGGCCTCTTTTGGTTATACACGCTAAGAGGTAATCAATATCCATTGAGAACACATATCGGTTATAATTTGACATTGGTTCTTAATGATGACAAAAACCACATATGTTCCAATTATTAATGGCAATAAAATGGGCACTATAGCTTCAACACTCTAATAGAATGTTAATATTATGACTCTTTAGAAAATTAGCACATTAAGACCTTAACTAATTATATTCATCTCTCTGGTTACTCTTACCTATTGCTTGTATTCCTAATCACCATCTTTAGGTTACTCTTAACCACTAGATTATTTTCAACTCTCCAAGGCTCTATAGACCCTGGTGCACTCCATGGATCCTGCCTTTGACCTTGGTGCTCCTACACCAGCTAGTCATGACCTTTTTTGTGGGTCAAATATTGGGATGGAGGAATCCCTTCTCCTAGTGGACTAGAATACCCAACACCATTGTCTATGTAGTTTGATTCCAATTTATAAATTATAACAGTCAACTTTTCTAGTAGCAAGAAATTTATCCCCAATTTTAGCATTCCCCAAAAATTAAGTTTGAAAATATGTAGGTTGCATATATACATCCCCCTCTCTTGACCATTTAAAACTTATATAATCTACCAATAAATTCAAAGCATTCCAATTGACCATTCAATCAAAATATATTGCCAATCAAGGAATTCAAACTTTCAAGATTTAAAAATCATGATCAATCATAATATGATCCTCCACAATGAAGGCATGCGATGACATCATTTAAGAAACATCAATAATTATTTGAGAATTAAAACCAGGGGTTCCATTTCTAAGGTAACATTTGTCAATTCACACATTTCAAAATGAAGGTTTTAACCTCTTTTGTTTATGAAGATACACTCGATTTTCATTACTTATTCATATACTAGAGGTGGGAACACCAACATGGGTTTTAATTAGGTAAGCACAAACATCGCTATTACAACTTCCTCTAATATTACTGCAATGAATTAATTTCTCAATGCACTGCTAGTGCTTCTCAAAATTTTTCAATAATGATTTCAAGTATAGATATAAACTGAACAATAATGCCTTTTACATGACTGATAACAATAACTCTTTATAGAGTATTACACTTCCATAGATAAAACTTTGTAATCCACACTCCATTCTGAATTTCTTCAACATAGCATAAATAGAGTGCATGGTTTATGAACAGAAAAGAAAATTTCTTAAATATTTTAATTTCATTATAATTAGTATGAATGAACAAAATAATCAACTAAACAAAATGATATGTTGGAATAGCAGTGCAATAATTATCGATATAGCGTCGATGGCTTCGGTCAATGTGCCTATGTGTCAATGTGGGGTTGGCTCTTGTGTCTTGAAGATTTCACACACAACAAGTAATCCTGGGCGTCAGTTTTAGGGTTGTCCAAATAGGAAAAAGGGTCTGGATATGGAATTCAAATTATATTTTATGTTTAAAAGTAATGTGACAAGTAATCATTTTAGGAAGAGCTGATGTAGATTTGGTATTGCAGGGAAATAGTGGATGTCAATGCTTTCGGTGGGTTGATGAAACCACATTTACATCTACCACATCTACGTCTATACCTGATGTAGGAAATGTATGCAACTTGTGCAAGGCTCGAGAGGCAACTAGTGCTGCCGAGATTGTTTCAACGATGAAAGAAGAAATCATGTTTTTGTGATGCCTTATTTGTGTAGTTTGTGCACTACTTTGGTGGGACCATATATATGCATAAATGTCATTAACAAAGGGCTATTGTAGATATTGAAACTTTTTTAGAATTTCATGTAGATATAACATTGGACATATTTTGATAAACTCATGAACTTTTTGTTGTTTATGACTTCGTTATGATTTTCTATATGGTTCTGGGAGTTCTTGAGGAGGGCCATTACGAATGAAATAATATAGGGATCCCTTAATATATTTAAGTTGTTATGGCCCTCCTCCTCCGCTCTCTAAATTTATTCCTAATTATCTATGGTTTTTGGATCGTGCAGTGCCAACTTAGAATTGGAGGAGTAGTGGTTACGTTGCATCATCTAGGTATACCACTAAATTAAGTTGTGTCTCCAAACAATTGTGACCATGATGACTAAATTTATGTTTCTCCGTTGTTGTACCCCAGGATTTCTTATGACCCTTTATGACCCTTTACAATCCCTAAGAATACATCTTAGAGATCTTAAAGTGTTGTAAAGGGTCATAAGAGACTCCTAGGAGGGGCCATATGAGCTTCCACCTTCACGTGGTTGGCCTTGTTAAGTAGAGAATGTTAAACTATTCTCCAAACAAAGAGAAGCTCAAAATATTTTTTTAACAACATTTCACACCGTCGCAATTCCTGATTTGGTGGTAAAATATAAGGTGAAAAATCAAAAGTACTGCCACATCCATTGAAGTGGGGATGAAATTATGTACATCTAAATATTTAGAGACATAAATAACACATTATTTAGACAATTAGTGAGGATTCTTATTTGTTTAACTGTAACTATGAAGTAATTATATAAGTTTTGTTACCATTGATGATTTGAATCAAACTTTATGACTCATTATTAGGAAAGAAGAAATATTATCACACTTCATGATCTACCATAAGGGATTAAATTATGTAAAGGAAAATAGATATTTACCTTTGTGTGAAAGGATTTTATTGCGGTGGCCTTTGAATCATTCTTTGATTGAAACAATATTTTATTGCCCATTCTTGATTCTAGGGTCAACATGCTCTCACTAAAACCTTGAGTTTCCTCATTTAACCCTCTCATTGAGTCTTTTAATTACTTGTGAGTTTGGATTCACCTCTCAAATCTTCCTCTCCATTTTTGGTATAATTCTTGCTACATTGGAATTGGTTAGTCTTCAAGATGTTTCATAATAGTGGTTTAGGCCACTATAATGTTCTCTCAAACCACCTATGCATGTATTCATGTGGATTTGGGTTTGTCTATGTCTCTCTTGACCAAGGTTGTTTTGTAAGTTGTTGATAGCTCTTGGAGCTAGACTTTGGATTATGAAAGAATTCACTTATGATATTTTGCTACCAGTCATCTGGCATTTGTTTTCCCTCACTCAAATGTCTCTTATTTGTCCTCATAATAGAAGAATGCATTGCATGAACACCTCACTATGGAGGTGGCTATGGATGTTTATAATCCAAAGGATTTTTCTCCTCTACTTCTATTGAGGTGATAATGCATGATGCTTCTATATCACCTATGATCATTCCTTCTCTTCGTTCTCCACCTCTATTCTTATGGGCGACATTGGTGTGCTTCCTTTGGTTTGTGTGGAGACATCTCATCGATCTACTTCCCCAATTAGGCATTTCTCTCATGTGTCATTCCCTTTTGGGGTCC
>MU227981.1:14619-29153 GCA_018584345.1 Thuja plicata | reverse complement strand
GGGGGGGGGTTGAATCAGTTATCAACTAATTTAATTCTTTTGCTTATTAACTCTAGAATACAATAAATTAAATGCACATTCAGATAACACAATATACAACACCATAATTTGGTTACGGGGAAACCAAATGGTAAAAACCCTGGTGGGAATTGACACCCACAATGAACTATACTTGTTTATAATAATCCCTGTTAGAAGAACTTGCAACCCTGTTAGGAGTTGTTCTTTACAATGCAATAAGTATAGTGACCTGGTTAAGGGTCTAACTGTGTTAGGAGTCTTTTACAAATAACCTAGTTAAGGGTGAGGACTCACTATCCAAAAGCTCACTGCTTCAATGGTGAAGGCTACAACCTTCCGAAGAATAGACATACACTATATCTGATGAAGAACTGTAGAGTAGACCTACTGTCTTGATCAGTTCCAATGTATTATAATATTTCACTGCTTCTTCACATAGATCCTTGATGAATGAAATACATCTGATATTCTGCTCTGCTCTTTCCCTGTATCTTTTCTTGTCATTCACACTTAGTGTTTCACAAATGACTTGCTATAAGTATCTTCCTCAAATTATGAGATCATGGGACCTGTTAGACAAATCTTCATAACATCCTTGTTGGCTTTACTAATCACATAAGCATAATTACAACCGTGCAATATAAACTAAATAGACGCGATGCTTCACTAAGTCGGCCTCACCAAATTAACTCTTACTTTGCAATCTTGTTGAAACACGTTTGGCACCTTTGGATAACTATCTTTAACTCATAACTAATCTTGAATATACACATGCATATCCCAAAGATAGGCGCAACTCAAGAACCAATGCAATACATTGGCTCTGTACAGAGAAACTCCAGAAATTGTAACTGCCATAAACAAAATTGCACAACATAACTGAAACTTCATATCTGAGTCTGCGTGTATAAACAAAACATCAACAACATGTCTACAACATAAATATAACCATGCAAGGATTGATATCATCATTCTAATGAGTACATACAGATCACTACTGTATACTATATGTTGTCATCAATGATAAACATACAATCAACTAGCTGCCATAAGTAAATCTCTAACAATCTCCCCCTTTGACATTGATGGCAACATATGATATTAAAAACATCTTCAGCATATGGTGTCTTCTTTCTTTTTACAATCTTCTTAATATCCTCATCAAAGATTCCTATATACTACAACAGCTCCTCTGTCTATTTTTATACTCCCCTAGAGTATATGCTCCCCCTTACTATATACTCCCCCTTTGACATCAATGGCAAAGGGTGCTATAAGAAATTAGGCATAGGTACTACTCCAGAAGTAGAGTAGTCAACCATTCATCAGTCACTCTGCACTGATGTTCTTGCAGCTTCATTTAATCAGACTCAGGAGAGGGAATTACTCCCAACTTCTCCCTGAGATACTCAAAAGTATCTTTTGATAAAGGCTTTGTGAAAATATCTGCCAACTATTCTTTGGTGCTCACATAGTCCAATTTTACTTCATTATTCGCAACTTTTTCTCTAAGAAAATGGTATTTAATCTCAATGTGCTTTGTCTTTTCATGCATCACAGGGTTCTTGGACATGTTGATAGTACTGGTGTTATCACAGTGAATAACAATAAGATAGTCAACCTGTATACCAAAATATTTAACCATCTTCTTGATCTAAACCATTGTTGAACAATTCAATGCTGCTGCAACATATTCAGCCTCTGCTGTCGACTGAGAGATACAATTCTACTTCTTTCTTACCCAAGAAAGCAACCTATCTCCAAGAAATACTACTCCTCCAGAAGTACTCTTCCTATCATCAAGACAACCTGCCCAATCTGCATCTGTATACACATGAAGTTGTACATTCTCTGATTTAGGATACCATAAACCATAGTCTATAGTTCCCTTTAGATAGCTGAATATTCTCTTTATTTCCATTAGGTGATTCTATTTTGGTTCAACTACAAATCTACCAACAATGCCAACTGCATTAGATATGTCTGGTCTAGTTTTAGTAAGATATATAAGTTTTCCAATCATAGACTTATACAAAATTTTGTCAACTTCTTCGGAATCATCTTCTTTAGAAAGCTTGCTTCCTATTATCATAGGAGTGCATATTGGTTTATAGTCTTCCATCTTGAAAGTCTTCAGTATTTACTTCACATATTTGGACTGATTTATAAATATCCCTTTATCTATCTGTTTTACATTTAATCCCAAAAAGTATTTTATAGGACCAATCATGCTCATTTCAAATTCATTCTGCATTTCTTTTGCAAATTCTAAACTAAGCTTGTCATTACCTCCAAAGATAATGGCATCAAAACATATGGCAACAATTAATAGTCCATCAAGTGTCTCTCTTATGAATAGGTTACACTCTGCTGCTCCTTTCTTAAATCCAATCTTGGTAAGATAACCATCTAGTCTCTCATACCAAGCTCTTGGGGCATGTTTAAGTCCATAGAGTGCTTTCTTCAATCTGTATACCATGTCTGGTTTATCTGATAGATTAAATCCTTTAGGCTGTTCTATGTAGACTTCTTCCTTTAAGTCACCATTAAGAAAGGTAGATTTTACATCCATTTGATATACTTTAAAATCCTTGAATGTTGCGTAGGCCAAGAATAACTTGATGGATTCTAATCTGCTCACAGGAGAAAATGTGTCAGTGCAATCTATCCCTTCCCTATGCGCATATCCTTTACACACCAGTCTTGCTTGGTTTTTGACCACTGTACAATCTTCATTCATCTTTTTCCTAAATACCCACTTTGTTCCATTCACATTTTTGACACTAGGTCTAGGAACCAATTCCCATGTATCATTTTTTATTATTTGATCTAATTCTTCTTCTATTGCTTTCTGCCAATCAGAATCCTTGCAAGCATCTTCAACATTCAAAGGTTCAATCTGTGAAAGTAAACATACCTCATCATCCACTATTAACCTTTTTGCTTTTGATCTAGTTAAAACACTACTACTCTGATCTCCAATGATATCATATTTTGAATGATACCTAGACGTAAACTTTGAAACTTTTGGTGTGACATCCTCATCTGTAATCTGTGATACTTCTTTGCTTGATTCAGGTTCATTACATGATACACCAATACAATCAAACATTTCTTCAATAACAGTGTCTTTGCTGCTAGGCCTGGGTTCATCTTCAATCATAGGTGCATATTCATAGTACCTTTCTTGAACCATGAACTTCTCATCAATCTTTACATGAGTACTTTCAATTATCTTCTTTAATCTCAAATTAAAACATTTGTATGCTTAGCTTTTAGTAGAGTAACCTAGGAAAATACCTTCATCACTTCTTTCATCAAACTTACCAACACCATCATCTCTCTTGATGTAGCACTTGCTACCAAATATTCTGAAGTATTTTATTGTAGGTACATTACCAAACCAAATTTCATAAGGTGTCTTATCCACGCCTGGCCTTAGTTGCATTCTGTTGATAGTATAGACTGCTATATTGACTGCATCTCTCTAATAGGTGTGCACAAATTTTCCTTCAATCATCATAGTGCGCACTGTATCAAGTATGATCATGTTCCTTCTTTCTGCTATCCCATTCTGCTGTGGTGTTCTAGGTGCACTCAGCTCTCTTTTAATTCCATGTTCTTCATAGTAGTCATAAAACTGGTCAAAAGTGAATTCTCCTCCTCTATCTGATCTCAGACACTTTAGTTTTAATCCAGATTCATTCTCCACTTTGGCTTTGAATATTTTGACCTTCGCAAAGGCTTCAGACTTCTCCTTTAAGAACACAACCCACATCATCCTTGAAAAATCATCAAAAAATAGAATGAAATACCTTTCTCTGTAATATGATCTAGTTTGAGTAGGACCACATAAATCTGTATGAACTACGTCTAACTTGTTTTCAATTGAGTTTTGCTTGCTTCTGAAAGAGCTCTTTACATGCTTTCCCATAACACATTCCCTACACATTGTGTCAATTGGTCTTGCAATACTTGGAAGATCTCTAATTGCCTTGACATTGCTTATCTTTACTATATTATCAAAATTGATATGACAGAGTCTCTTGTGCCATAGCCAACTATCATCTACTTTTGCAACAAAACAACTTACATCTGAATTGAGCTGAAAAACATTACCTTTTGCTTTAGAGCCTGATGCAATAATGTCTTCTTCTTTGTTGCTAATAATGCATTTGTTATCTTTGAATTCCAAATGATAACCTTTGTCAAGTAGTTTTCCAACACTAGTAAATTATGATGTAATCCATCAACATACAGAACATCATCTGTCTTGTTCTTTCCATCTAGGGTGATGGATCCTCTGCCTATGATAGGTTTAGGAGTGTTATCTCAAAATCTAACCATACCACGTTTGTACTTTTCTATATGAACAATTTGTCTTTATGACTTGTCATGTGATGAGAGCATCCGCTGTCAATGATCCAATTAGTTCTGATGTCTGCTTTAGAAATTAGGGCTAATTCCTGTGATTCCTTTTCATCTTCAATGTCCATATGCTCTAGCAATTTTTCCATGTCTTTAAGGGCCATGAATCCAATTTCATCTTCTCCTAAATCTTCATCAGTTACACCTTCTTCAGCATGATAGCATTCCTTCTTGTATTTAGGTTTATAATCAGATATGAATTTCTTTACTCTTGTGGGACACTTCGATGCAAAATGACCGATCTTGTTGCATGAAAACCATTTGAATGGAAGTTGTCCTTCATATTTCCCTTTGCCTTTCTTTTCTCTTTTAGCAATCATGGCAATGATTTCTTCTAGTTCTTCATCAACTTCTTCTTTCTTTCTCATTATTGCTAGAGATGTGAGATTTCTTACTATGGACTGAAGCTTTGTATGTTGTTTCATTTTTGGGTTCAGTCTTCAATCCTGATATCTCAAATGTAGAAATTTTGCTGATCAAAGTCTCTCTCTTGAAGTCTTGTGAAAATTACATGGTTTCCTCTAGAATATTGATCTTTTTTTTATAGTCTGATGTTAAAGTAGTCAACAGCTTGTCCATTATATCTTCTTCTCATATTTCTCCACCATTATTTCTGATTCCAAAAACTGCTTCATTTATCCTCAGATTATAGGCTCTGATGTTTTCTTAAGGTAACATCTCAAGACTGCTGCATTTATTTATCCATGTTTTCCTATGCGCATTCTTTGCTTGAACATTCTCCTTCAAACATTTCTTCTAGGTACTTCCATATTGTGTATGCCTTGTCTACTTTCTTGATCTCAAAAAATTCACTGTTAGATAGTGCACTTATAAGGGCTTCTTTGGCAACTGCATTAGCTATGAATGTATCCTTCTGTTTACTAGTAACATCATCTCTTGATAGGTATTTTAGAGTGGGAATAACAACTTCTTGTATGGCTATCTCAAAGATGTCAAAACCAACACACTGTAGATGTGTTATCGTTTTGTTTTTCCAATCTAGATAATTTTCTCCATCGAACTTAGGAATCTCTTTTATGAAGTATACCATCTGATCTACCTTAAGCTATTAGGATTTCTCTTCAAGGCACTTGGCTTTGATACCAATTGTTAGAATAGTCCCAAACGATAACTGAGAGGGGGGGTGAATCAGTTATCAGCTAATTTAATTCTTTTTCTTATTAACTCCATAATACAATAAAGTAAATGCACATTTAGATAACACAATAGACAACACCACAATTTGGTTACGGGGAAACCAAATGGTAAAAACCCTAGTGGGAATTAACACCCACAAAGAACTATACTTGTTTATAATAATCCCTGTTAGAAGAACTTGCAACCCTATTAGGAGTTGTTCTTTACAATGCAATAAGTATAGTGACCTGGTTAAGGGTCTGACCTTGTTAGGAGTCTTTTGCAAATAACCCAGTTAAGGGTGAGGACTCACTGTCCAAAAGCTCACTGCTTTAATGGTGAAGGCTACAACCTTATGAAGAACAAATATACACTATATCTGATGATGAACTATAGAGTGTACCTACTGTCTTGACTAGTTCCAATGTATTGTGATCTTTCACTGCTTCTTCACATAGATCCTTGATGAATGAAATACATCTGATATTCTGCTATGCTCTTTCCCTGTATCTTTTCTTGTCATTCACACTTAGCGTTTCACAAATGACTTGGTATAAGTATCTTCCTCAATGTATGAGATCATGGGACCTGTTAGACAACTCTTCATAACATCCTTTTCAGCTTTACTAATCATGCAAGCATAATTACAACTGCGCAATATAAACTGAATAGATGCGATGCTTCACTAAGTCGGCCTCACCAAATTAACTGTTACTTTTCAATCTTGTTGAAACATGTTTGACACCTTTGGATAAATATCTTTAAATCATAACTAATCTTGAATATACACATGCATATCCTGAAGATAGGTGCAACTCAAGAACCAATGCAATACGTTGGCTCTGTACAGACAAACTCCAGAAACTGTAACTGCCATAAACAGAATTGCACAACATAACTGAAACTTCATATTTGAGTCTGCGTGTATGAACAAAAAATCAAAAACATGTCTACAACATAAATAGAACTGCACAAGGCTTGAAAGAATCATTCTAATGAGTACATACAAATCACTGCTGTATATTATATGTTGTCATAAATGACAAACATACAATCAACTAGCTGCCAGAAGTAAATCTCCAACAGGTTTTAGAAATGGTGGACTTTGGTGCTCAAAATTATATGTCAATAGATCGAGCCAAGAGATTGAGTCCAAGGATGGATGCGACTCAAACCAAATTCAAGGTTGTCAATGTACCTACACAAAAATTAAGTGACGATATAAAAAATGTAGTTATGTGGATTGGTTCTTGGGAATCACCTATAAATGTTGTAGCAATTGAGATGGAGTTCGACTTGATTCTCGATCAAGATTTATTGTGATAGGATGCTTCAGTAATAGCTTTGGTAACCTCAGTTGCGTGTTAATGCTGGATCCAAAACAACCCTAGTTGGTCCTAATATTATGATTCAATGAGTCCTAGTGTGTCTTGAGCGCACTAAGCATAAAAAAGGTAGAAAGAAAGGGGAAGGAGGAAATGTACTTGGATACCTTTCTTGGTGGATGGGATGAAGGAGAAACTCTACGTCCTCTGACCCCACCATAGTGCAAGATGTCAATAATACATACAAGGACATAATGGTTGATGAGATTCCTACAAAGTTACCCCTCGTCACCATGTCACTGAAAATGTTAAGTGCAAGTGAACACTGAAACCAGTCTTTGCCAACAGATAGTTGACAGTGTAAACCGAGAGTATAATTAACAGTGTAAACCAACAACACAGTTTAGAGAGTAAACTGATAGATAGTTCAAAGAATTCATCGAGCATAGACTATAGAGCAACTTGACCACCATTCTATCAAGAGACAGTTTTATTTTTGAGAAATGTGGATCTGAGTTACACGTCAGATAAAACACTTGAGTTTTATATTTAGCTTTATGCTTATCTTTAAAACCATTTCTTGAGGGATAAGTAAAGCATATGTAATTGTTTTAATCAGTCTAACTGATTGAAAACATGCAAACTAGGATATCAAGGTCAAGTTGTAAACCTTTGATCATAGAGTTTTTATTGTAAAGCATGAAACATTAAATAGGTCAATATATTGTATAAATAAATCTAGTAATCAATAAGACAATGATGATTTTAGCCATAGAAAACATCTATGGATCAGATAGGGAGTTTCATGCAGAAGGACACAAAATTCAGAATTCAGTTATGAAGAGAAAGATTCAAGGCTACCAAGAAAAACAAATGTATTAATCAAGAACTATAGGTGATACATATATCTTGTGAACTTAAAGGAAATTTATTCAGAAATTCAAGATTGCATACTATCAGGTCAACATGTATTTTTGACCACTCTCTAACAATTGGAGCATATAGAAGAAATCCTTTAAGAAGGTGGACTTAACAGTCTTTTTGTAAATCTCTTAACCGAGTGCACACTTAACAATGTTGTTAAAATCTCTTAACAGAGTACACCTAACCATTCTAAAGTGTTACTCATAACAGGGTAAGATCATTAGAAGTGATCACAGTTGTAGCCTTAACCGAAAACTTCCATTCTGTTGATAATGAAGCTTTGTGGGTTTCATCCCCACCGTAGTATTTACCTTCTAATAGGGGTTTCCCACATTACCAATTCTTGTGTCATGTGTACTTACATTTCATGCAATTAAGTTTATGTTTTGATATTACATGCATAAGATAGAAAAACATCAATGGTCGGTAATGCAAGAATATAGTACTAAGGGTTAATTGATAAAAAGTTGTAAGGGTACTGATTCACCCCTCCCCTCTTAGTACACGCCATTCCATTATTCAAACAATTGGTATCAGAGCTAGATCTCTTATTTGGAAAAAGTTTAAATCACTTGAGAGAAAAGATCATACAATGGAAATGTATAAGCTTGATAAGAATATTGAGAATCAAAAGTTGGAGATACAAATCTTCTATGAGAAATACAAAGAAGAAAGAATCAAGATAAGAGAGCTACTAGATGAAAGAAAAGTTATGGCATCTCGAAACAATAAAAAAGACTATCATGAAGAAGAGATAGCTGATTTGTTTGAGTCATTAGGATCTACATCTAGTAATACATCTAACACATCAAAAGGAAGCATTACAAGTCTGAATGAAATCAATCAACATCTGACCGAACACGTAAAGATATATTACACATGGGTCAAGAGACACAGATGGTAAGAATGATTGATGTTATGAATAATGATAGACAAGAGGAACAAGAAAGAACATTATCTATTGATGATAGGAAGAAGATCACTGAAAAGCTACAAGAGAAAGAATCAGAAATACAGAGACTAATTGAACATCACATTGAGATCACCAATCAAATAGTTGTTGTGAGTCATGAGGCCAATCGAGTGAACACATAACTCAATGGGAAATTGGAAGCTATTGGTGAACTAAGATAATAAAATGAGAAACCAAAGCATGAAGCAAGGATTCAACAACAACACAATGATATGATCAAGAAAGCTGAAGAAAGTACAAAAAGAATGGATGATTTTTTTAATGGAAAAAGAAGACTCAACAACAATACTGGTCTAGGGTATACCGAGCATGGAGAATCATCAAACCAAGCTGATCACAAAGATGTCTACACAAATCCAACATAAAATAAGCAGTCATGCAATAAATGTAGAAAACCAGGCCACACATCAAATGTTTGTAGGAGAAAAGCTAAAGGTATTCCTAAATCTACTTCTACATTCATAGGAAATTGTTATAACTATAACAAGCATGGACATAAAGCACATGAATGCAGATCTAAGGTAAAACAACCAAAGAAGGAATCCTACATGGAAAAATATTATTCTACTTTCAAAATGCATGGGCACACATCTAATGAATGTAGGAAAAAGAAAAAGAAAGTATGGACATCAAAAGAACAAGAAAATCCTTATCATCTAAGAAGCATTGGTAACTCATATGTTTGGGATTAAAACACATGGGTAAATTGCACAACATGTGGGAGATATGGACACATAGCTGCAAAATACATGAGGAAATGGATACGAAGGTCTAGGAATTGGACTAACTCTCTAATGAAATGATTACACTGTCATAAGGTCGGTTATCTAATCAAGGACTACAGAGACGGAGTGAGAAAGTTAAGCACTTTTGAAAATGGAAACACCATTAAAGATATCAGGAGAATGAGAAATAAAATGGAGGAAAGCTACATATAATGACAATACTGTCTGACCGAGCACCACAGTTGGTGACACCTCATCCAATGGATCTGGTGATATCACCACCCCCACTTAAGAAAAAAAATTAAGTATAGAACTACACTGTACAAAGCTATATTTTACATCAATTCCAATATGCATTCATAATATGCCAAATTATCATGAATGAAGATGCACTATGGTATTACTTGTTATGAATTTTTGAATCCAATCTTGTCAATCAATACACACCGAGAATCATCAGTGTACATATAAAAGTCAAGTTGTTAATGTACCGAGCATCGTCGGTGAACATATGAAAAGTGAAACCAAGTTGTCACTTACCCCGAGTGACTTTGTCTTCAACCATCAAGAAGTAGGTGAAGCATTTATTGCACCACTTAGGGCATCATCTATAAAAGGGTGACATAAAGCTCATTCATTCCCCAAGCATTTAAGAGCGAAGAATAGAGTGAAGAAGAGCGACCAAGGAGCTAATAGTTTGTAGAGAGATTCACAAGCACATTCATGGCTACTCTGACAGATTCCCAACATCTACAACTATGATCAAGTGAGTATCTAAGACTCACCAAGAAAACAAATCACTTACAAAGAAAGCCCTAATTTCAAGAAACATGTCAACCACATCGTGAGTCTCCAAGATCAAGAATGCAAAGGACAAGAAGGTCAATCTGGTCAAGAATACAACTTGTGAAGAGCCTATGTACAAATTTTTCCCTGAGGTTGCTACACAACCTGACAATGCTGGAGCGTTCTCAAGCATACTTCCTAAGGTTTTGCTAGTCAAGGATGTCCCAGCTTATATCCACTATAACATTGCAAAGATCGAAGAGTTAAAAATTGAGTATATTTGTATAGTACTCATTTAAGTACATGACATGAAAATGTGGTTGGATGAACCGAAACCAATCACTAAGGATGTACTTCATGCAGTAACTAGTTATCCAATAACTGACATGGCCAAAGCCGTAAAACATCCTTCTCAGCCTGAGATTTAAAAGATGATAGGTGTAGTATGGGATGATAGAGGATTGAAATTTAATTCCATTACCGACCCACAAATGAAGTTCAGTGCTTGGTTATAAGGTATTCCAAGCCAGCCAATTGAACAACATAGCATGTGGAGCAGTTGACACTACGTATAAGATTTTGAAGAAGGGATTGCAACTGGACTTATCCAAGCTTCTACTAAAGCAACTAGAGGAGAACATGAGGACTATTAGATCAGCCAAATCCAATTCATGTAAGTTTGGTTCACTCCTCATGTGCACATTTTTCTACTTTCATAACTTCTTCCCATTTGTCGGTAATGTCAATTGGGACACAACCCATTCAGTAACTATAAAAATTAGTGAATTTATCAAGTCACTAGAGGAAAATTTTACATCAGTCATGGATGCATACTTCACTAATTTTAAGGACAAAATGCAGAAGAGGATGAGGATACCTGAACAAAATTCTCCTATAATTGATCAATTAGTAGCACTCAGTGATGCCATCACATCATAGAATGTAGATGCAGACAAGGTAATTGAGTAACATGCTGAGTAGAAGTGTCAATACAACCTTATAGAGAAAATAAGCCAAGAAGTGGTAGAACAAAAGGTAAAACTTTCTAAATTATTTACTACAATAGAACCAATCTTATCAGAAGTAGTCAACTTAATTCAAAACTTGTGCACATTAGAGACTTTCACTACCAAGCATAGTGAAAAGATAGCCAAAATTAATGAAGATCTTAAGGCTAGTACACAAGGTCTCACAACCAACTAAAATGCATTCAATTTGCATTATAACAATATTATAGAAGAAAAATGGTTGAGACTTGAACTTCAAAAGGCAGAAAGAAGAATCCGAGATGAGGTAACCGAGCTACAGACTATGTTACTCTTGAATCTCATACTGCTGTTAAAACATATGACTTCAACAAAAGCATTGATAGCCACCCCAGAGATGTCTGTTATAGAAAGCATATATGACATGCACACATAGACTCACCTTGGAATTCATGACCCTTGATAACATCAAAGAGAAATGGGAGAAGCTAATGGAGGACATTCATAAATCCCATTCCCACATTTTTGACAAGTTGTAAGTATTACACCTTTGTCATTATTTTAAAAAAAGGGGGAAATGATATGATAAAAGGGGAAATAGTAAGGTGAAAGGGAGAAATGATAAAAGGGGAAATATATGTATAAAGGAAAATGTATTAAAGGAAGAAACATGTACATACACTACACCGAGGCATGCACATAGGGGGAGTCATATTGACAAGGTAAACATTTGGTGTATATACTGAATATTTCAGTTTTACATATATCAATTTTTGATACTAATGCCAAAGGGGGAGATTGATGATCATATTTTCTCATTAGTATACAATGGAAACAATTTTTGAGCCATCGATAACATAATCACCGGAAGACAGGTTTATAGTGCAATCCGACATAGTAGTTCACAAAGGTCACCAAAAATGTTAAGTGCAAGTGAACACTGAAACTAGTCTTCACTGATAGAAATTTTATAGTGTAAACCAAGATCATAGTTTACAGTGTAAACCAACAATACAGTTTAGAGAGTAAAGCGACAGACAATTCAAATACTTCACCAAGAATAGACTACAGAGAAACCTGAGCACTAGTCTACTGAGAGAGTTTTATTTATGAGAAATGTGGATCTGAGTTACACGTCAGATAAAAAAATTGAGTTTTATATTTAGCTTTATGATTATATTTAAAACCATTTCTTGAGGGAAAAGTAAAGCATATTTAATTGTTTTAATCAGTCTTACTAATTGAAAACATGCAAACTAGGAGATCAAGGTCAAGTTGTAAACCTTTGATCATAGATTTTTTATTGTAAAGTGTGAAACCTAAAATAGGTCAATAAATTGTATAAATAGATGTAGTAAACAATCAGACAATGATGATTGCAATCACAGAAGACATCTATGGATCAGAAAGAGAGTTTCATGCAGAAGGGCACAAAAGACAAAATTTAGTTATGAAGAAAAAGATTCAAGACTACCGAGTAGAATAGAGGTATTAATCAATCACTATAGGTGATTCATATATCTTGTGAACTTAAAGGATCTATATTCAATAATTCAAGACTGCATACTATCAGGTCAACAAGTATTTTTGACTACTCTCTAAAAATTGTAGCAAATAGAAGAAATCCTTTAAGAAGGTGGACTTAACAGTCTTTTTGTAAATCTCTTAACCGAGTGCATATTTAACGGTGTTGTTAAAATCTCTTCACATTGTTGTTAAAATCTCTAAACAGAGTAGACCTAACCAGTCTAAAATATTACTCCTAAAAAGGGTAAGATCATCAGAAGTGATCACACTTGTAGCCTTAACCTGCACCTTCTATTCTGTAGATAGTGAAGCTTTGTGGGTTTCATCCCCACCATGGTTTTTACCTTAGAACAAGGGTTTTCTATGTTACCAATTCCTCTGTCATGTGTACTTACATTTCATGAATGTTTACATGCAATTAAGTTTATGTCTATTAGTTTCTTGGGCTGGAAAACTACTATTGGAATTTTGTTGTTAATTATTTAAATATTGTTGGATCACTCATAAATTTTCTAAATAAGGATTGATGCTAGAGATGGGGCCCGAAGCAACAAGAAATTTTTGACATGCTTAAAGGCCTCACCTTCACCAATATTTGGCAT
The DNA here is from genome assembly GCA_018584345.1 of Thuja plicata. Lineage (NCBI taxonomy): Eukaryota > Viridiplantae > Streptophyta > Pinopsida > Cupressales > Cupressaceae > Thuja > Thuja plicata. The sequence continues at coordinate 15,719 of MU227981.1, read as the reverse complement.
ACCTTATCTTCTCTTCATATGACTCTCTCTATCTTTTTCTACATATGCTTCAATTTGGTATTTCATGAGTTTTCTCTTATGTGTTTTCTTATGATGACTACTACTCCCCAATATACCTCTAAAAAGATGTTAAAAAATAATTTCTAAAGATAATTTTGTGTCAAAGTAAGCATAAAAAGAAATTTTTTGTCTATATGAAACTGGAAACTTGTGTTTGTCATCTGCAAAAGGAATGCAAGGAATGTTGGAATGCTTAAAATGGTCCACAATCCTTTTTGTATAGCCCAAGAAAAGGATATCAGTTAATAATCAATATATGTTAGTAACCAGTATCCATTACTTATGTATATTGGTTAGCTTATGCATAGAGAATCAACATCTCTATTGGTCTCTTTGGATTCTATGCACTAAAAAGTCATGGATATTCGAAAGTAACCAATATGCATTACCTTTTGGTAAAAGAGCAACTACAAATTTTTGTTGGCCTCTTTTGGTTATACACGCTAAGTGGCAATCAATATCCATTGAGAACACATATTGGTTATAATTTGACATTGGTTCTTAATAAAGTTGTAAATACTATAGTATATATGATATTTATATAGTATATAATATATGTATACATATTACATAGGTTTTATTCTTAAAAAAAGTTCTTGGTAAACTTTTTTAATGTGACCAGTAATGCTGGCATGACACACCCTTTGCGTCCCCATGATGAAATGTTTTTGACCTAGAGCTATGAGCTAGTGAGGTCACAAATGGGGGACATCATCCCCTTAATATAAAGTCCAAGCCAAAACCTACGAGAACATTAGATTAAAGAAGGCACAAGCCTGAAATCACAATGGCCCAATGGGGGTTGGAACTTGGGTGGGGACAACAAAAAAAGCACCACTTAACCAACACAATAAGTGGTGAAACCCCATACATATTTCATAGTATATATGATATAATTTATGCATATTATATAATATATAGAATATTATATAGTATATAATATATATTTATATATTATATAATTTATATAGTTCAGAGGTTGGGGAGAGAGAGAGAGAGAGAGGTAAAGTGAAAGGGGGTAAAAAGAGTGAAAGAGATGG
>MU227980.1:2163909-2220646 GCA_018584345.1 Thuja plicata | reverse complement strand
GTGGAAAGTTCCACCAAGAAGATAAACAACTCAGGAAGTCCATAAGAAAAATGAAACAACTGACATCAAATCCAAAAGAAGGAGTACCCACCACAGAATACTGAGGAATTTCAACCTATAACTTACACATCCATAGGTGATTCTATCTATCCCTCGACTAGGGAACCATACTTTCATTGTTTGAAGCAATAAATAAATGAGTCTCCTTTACCTTACTCCGGTACTACAATGCTTTTCATCACATAGGTTACCATCATCCATCTCCTATGACTAATTAGCCTTCCCAAGCTGTATCATAAGTTCCCAATGCTTTGAGAAGGTCCTAGTCTATACAAGGAGAAATTGTCAATGATCCTGGAGTGTCTTCCCTCATATAAAAAAAAAAAAAATTTACATCATGGCATGGGCCCCTCTATAACTTAATAATGTACATCATGCGAGGGTATAGAACAAATTTTCACCCCATACTAAAATGGTTAGGCCATTCTACCCAGTTTCTACAACACTCCATGCACCTCAGTATCAAAACTACATGTGCAGGATATTGGATGTCTGAGAGGCCTCATTAATGTTATTATGTTAGGATTCCATTCATCCCAACTTCATTACGTCCCTTCATGGAATATATTTCATCATGGCTTCTAGGGTGTCTTAGGTCAATAAATGACCTACTAGGGTTCTTCTAATAACCCTAGTCTCCTTAGGTATCTTTTCATAAGATCCTAATTTCCTTCAACTAGTAAACACCAACTAAATAGAACTCACAACTTTGCAAACCTCTTACTAGACCCAAATTGGTCTTTCTTGCCCATTTGCACAATCTGATCCAAATGGATTCCAACCTCCACCAAATTGAAAAGGAAGCACATGAATATGTCAATAGGACCAATTCCAACCTCTACAAACTCACTTTCCATGAAAAACACAAATGAGCTCCAAGAACCTATGCAATTACCCTAAAAATAGGGCTACAAGAAATTAGCCCCATTTGGTCACTTTTTTTGCATTATCTTGGAAAATGTCTTAACAAGTTCCAAATAGGCTTAGGATCGAGACACTCTTTCAGAGACACTAAAGATTTTCTAGGTTTTAGTTCCCTAAAGTGTCAGTACAGTCTTTCCTACTTTCATGCCTAAAATTCATGGTTTTAGGCCTCCTTTACTGTTTGCATAAGAAATGAACTTTCTTGGCCAAAAATATAAATCCTCACAAATTATCCACCTAGTTAGGGGTCCTCCTCTGACTCTTCTTCCTTCCCACTTCCTTTGATTGAAGCTATGGATGCTTTCAATCCCTCTAGCTAGCTCTGCAACCTCTGATGATCCATAGCCATGCCACTCTGGCTTGCCTAGGGCATAATATTAAAAATAGATGCTACCACTTCCAGTGCCCATATTTCTATGTACACAATGTACATGGATTCCACTTTCATAATCCAAGAGCCCGGGCCAAAGCCATGGTGGAAAAGAAAGCTAAGACTCCATTTGCATGCAGTGCTCAAAACCAGACCAACAACTGGACTGAGCTTTAAAGATTTTATTAAAACACTTAAAACTATTCAATTTACAAAAATAACACCACAAGAAGTTCAAAAAAAACCTACATTACATGAAACAATACTTACGGAAACACTCTCAATCCATTACACTACCCAATCACCATGCAACACACAAATTCACACTGTTATTGTATAACACAGTCCGTACATGAAATTTCTCAAACTTGCCAACTCTTAAATAATCTAGAGGATGGTCTTATATTGATGACCCAAACACTAAATTGTCAATTTCAGATAGTTACCTGACCAATTTCATCGAATATGCCAATTTGTCTTAAAAGTTGTCAATGTTGTCAATGACAACATTGACAACTTTTGGCAACTTTTGGGTTTGATTGCCAAACTTGGGAAAAACCTATCCAAACTTGTCCAATCCACTGAATATGATGAAACAACATCAAAAAGGACCTCTAGCCCCTCTCTTGGCTCATTTTTCCACAAAAATAAAAAATCCCCTAATTGGGCCTAATTGGACATAAGGGTCACCAAGGAATTAAAAAGACCTATCCTCCTATAAGCACTTCACACACTAGGACTCTTGGTCCCTTTATTCACCTAGTGGTCTAGCTACAACCACTACAAGACAAATCAAAGAAAGAGAAAACCCTAGGCTATATTTCCACAACTAGCCTACCTAGGTGCTCCTACACCAGTAGACATGATTAATAAAATGATCAAATTATCTTAAACAAAATGAATTGCAATGAATAGATATAGATCAAGATCAAGAAATATAAATTTAACTTTAAAGTAACTTGCAATTGAATTGTTAAATAAGGATATTAAAAAAAAATTAAATTTTTAATTTAAATTGAGAAACAAATTTTAATTACCACAAGATAACAAAATAATAATGCGAATAAGTTAGAATTGATTTAAAGAACATAGGAATGAAATGAAATGAAATAATATTGAATACATAAAATGTTTGAACAATCAACCTTTTTTAAAAAGGATTTAACCAGATTAAATTAAATGACAGATTTGAAATGGAATGAAGTTATAAATATAAATAAATACAGATAACAAATTAGATGAACAATTTTAAAATGAGATAATGTTAATGCTAATGAACAAAAAAATAAAACTAATATAATTAAAGATAAACTGAGTCAAAGTTGAATGAGTTAAATATGGAATAATAATAATAATGAGTTTGCTGATAGAAAGGAATGATAACCTGCAACAAAGAATAATTCTGCAATATACAGATTTACAGTTACTAATTTTAAACCAATCTGCAAAAGAATATCTGAATGATTTACCAATAATTGAAATACCAATAATAAAAAATATTAGGAACGTTATGAACTGCCCAAGGTTGCGTAATGAAATGTAAATATACTAATCACCAATTTAAATAATAGAGAAATGTAGAATACTTGGCATAATGAATTAATAGAGAGATGCTTTTTCTCAACATTAAATTGTCATTAGTATGAAAACAACACTTTCGATAAGCATACACCGAAAGAGAGGACACGAGCAAACCGAAGATCAAATATTAAGAGATCACCGAAGATGACTAAGTGCAAAGAGAACCGACGACACAAGTTAGTGTGTAAACCAAAATCACAAATCAGAAAGACAAAGTGGAACCCAACAAAGGAACCCAATATGCAAGATACAATGTAGACCGACAAGACAGTTAAAGTGCAACCGATAGAACAAAACTGAAGAATAGGCAAGCATGACTGACAGACAAAACAAAAAGTCAGTTGTAGCCCGCAAAAAGTGGATCTGACCTCCATGTCATATAAAGAAATTGTATTCTGTTTATAGGATACATATTTGTTTTAAATCCTTCTCTTGAGGGACAAGATACATGAATTTAAGTGCTTTAATTAGTCTAACTGATTTAAAACACATAGACTAGGAGATCTAGGTATAAGTTGTAAACCTAATCTTAGAGTTAACATTGTTTTTATGAAAACTTGATGAAGTCAATCCATCTATAAATAGATGATGCAATCACTCATTATTAATGATGTGATGAGAGACGATAATATGAATGAATCAAATGAGCACATCCATAGATCAAATTGAGAGTTTCAAGAACAAGAATAGCAAAATGTGAAATTGGTTAGAGAGAACCAAGAACAGAGCATACCGAGAATCAGAATTATTATTCAATCACAATTAGGTGATAATATTTTTTCATGTAAACTAAATTAGATCTGTATCAGCAATAGGAGATTGCATTTACTAGGTCAATTTGTAATTTTCTATAATTCTACCAAGTGGAGGAAAGTGTAAAAATCCTTTAAAGGAAGGTGGATTTAACAGTCCAAAAACAAATCTCTTAACTGAGTGCACACTCAGTAGTGTTGCTAAAACTCTTATCAGAGTATACTTTAACAAGTCTCCACTGATACTCATAATAGGGTAGATCATTAGAAGTGATCAGAATTCTAAGCCTTAACTAACCCCTTCCAATCTACAGATAGTGAAGATTTTGTGGGTGCCATCCTCACCGTAGTTTTTACTTCCTCAAAGGAGTTTTCTGTGATATTATATCTTGTGTTATGTGTCAATTTACTTTCATGAATGTTTCTATGAATGTTCACATGTTTGTTAATGTTATGATTTGATATATTTCACATCAAGATAGTATAAAACAGTTAGAATGAATATAACTTGGATTACAAAGTTTAATTGATAAAAGGGATACAAAATTTTTAGAGGTACTGATTCACCCGCGCCCTCTCAGTACATACTTCCCATTAATACCAACAATTGGTATCAGAGCTAAGTATCTTCTTGAAAATCTTAAAGGCTTAAGAGAAAAGATCATATAATGGAGAAGTACAGACTTGATAAAAATATTGAGAATAAAAAGCTTGAAATTCAGATGTTCTATGAATAGTATAAGAAGCTAGAATCAACATGAGATAGCTGCTAGATGAAAGAAATAATATGGCTTCTTGATGTAATGAGATAGATTATCATGAGGAAGAGATCCTGATTTCTTTGAGTCTTTAGGATCAACTACAAGCAAAGCATCAGATACATCAGAATAAATCATCACAAGCCTAACTGAAATCAATCTACATCTAGCTAGAGAAGTTAAATCTCTGTAAATCAGTCAAGTGACACAAATGGTAAGGATGATTAATGTCATGAACAATGATAGACAAGCTGAGCAAGAAAGAACACTAGCTATTGATGATAGAATAAATATCACAGAAAAGATACAAGAAAAAGAGTCTAAAATACAAATACTTACAGAGCACCACCATGAGATTATAAATTAGATTATTCTTATAAGTCAAGCAGAAAATAGATTAAATGTTGAACTCATTGAAAGAATAGAAGCTATCGGTCAACTGAGGGATGAGAATGAAAAGTTGAAACATGAAATAAGAATTCAGCAACAACATAATGAAATTATCAAGAAAGCTGAAGAAATCCATATGAGAATGGATGATTTTCTTGAAGGACAATGAAGAGTCAACAACAATATCGGTCTAGGTTTTTGTATAGTCAGAAAATGGAAGCACTTCCATGGTAGACTAGTTTATCCTTTCAAGAAAGTGGTTTGGGGTCATGTTAAGCACCTTGAATGGGTTCCTGACTTTGATTTGGCTTTATCCCTGTGTTCTACCCTATTTCCACTTTTTCCAACCTATTTCTGGCACCCCAGACTGAAAAACTGGGACTTTGACCTCAGGGTAAAGATCAACCTTTTTGGGTGAAGGTCGACCTTGAACTTGACCTAGGTCAAGTTCAACCTCTACCTTTAACTAGGTCACAATTGACCTTTTCCAGGCCTGGGATTCAAATTTCCAAATTTCAGGGTTTCCAGATGTCGGTCTTTGGAAAAAGTTAATTCCCTCTTCCGGGTTGGCTATTTTGTTCTTCGGGACAAAATATCTTAAATTATATTTAATATAGGTCCTCTTCTAGGTCCATGGGTCTAATTAGAATTTAATTCTCCTATGTTAGTCTCTCTATAATATTGTGCCCTAGTTTCATATAAAAGGAAGCTTTCTCCTCTTATTTTCTCTAAAAACCACAAGCAAGAAACATTTAAGACTTGACAATTGCAAGAGCTCAAGACTTGAAGAGTGAATTCCAAATGTGAAGAAGAAATATTTGAAGAAATCCAAGTAGCCATTGGAGCATTTATCCATTCTCAATCACTTCTTAGGCACTCATTTTAAACAAGGAGATCCATTGGTGGCCATTGAAGGATTCAATCTCTATGGAGCCCTCTTGTTGAAGATTTCTCCATCCACATTCCTCCAAGCCTCTTCCAATTAAAGAACCCTTCAAGATTGGTGTTGAATATCTATGATAAATTTATTGAAGACATCCTACATTCTACATTCTCCATTCTACATCTCTTTTTGGTGCATACATACTTGTGGATTCACGGATTTGAATCCGCCACAAGGACTTCTACAAGCAAGGTGAATTTGTGCATTTACTTTGTTTTTACTTATGCAATTTCAATTATACTTTGAGGTTAATTACAAAATTGGGGTCTAATGAAGGAAAACCCCTCCCCGCAAAAATAAACCATTTTTATTGAAGGTACAAGTTTGGAACAACAGATTGGGATAGTGATTCAGATACTCTTTTCAGAAAACTTTCAGGATCCAAAAACAAAATTCTTGTGGGAGACTTTTTAGGTTGATTCTAGCCTAGGTTGACCTTTTTGAGTCAATGGTGACATTTACTTGAGGGTAAATATTGGAACTGTGTTAGAAAAAAAAAATATTTTTGGGTTTTGTTCGTTTCTCCGTTTCCATTCTAGATTGAGTCTCAGATTTTCAAGAAACTCAACACAAGCTTCATCAATCAACATTCTTTAGATCTGCAATATTTCAAGGTTAGTACATTTCTCCTATTCATTTCAATTAAGGTTATCAATCTTTCTACATCAATTGCACATTCAAATAAATAAATGAGTACTTAAGATCTTCCTTTTTATTCTTATTTCTGAATGATGGATTCTTTTATGCATTAATCCTTCCATTTTGGATTAATCAAATTAGATCTTTCATTTGTATATCTAAGGATAGAAGGAGAACATGTTATTTACCCCTACATTTCATTAAATTTTCAAATTAAACAAATCTTTCAAATTTAACATAGGATGATAACAAACCTTAAATATCACATAACAACAAAATATATCCATTTTCTTATCTTACATTTTGGTGAACCCACGATAGACCAACTCTTTCTTTTTGGTGTTAGATTTAGATCTTTTATGTTTGATCTTGAATGCACATTAGATTATCTTTCTTTTATGTTCTTGCATTTACATTTCAAAAATTAAAAGTCAAAATCTTGTGCTTCCTAGATTAGTTCGTTTGCATTGCATTGGTGTATGAGCTTTACCACTGCTAGTCCTACTTATAGTATCCTGGTTAGGCCGTAGCCTTATGGGTTTCTTTGATCCTGAGTCTTCCTCTCCTTTCATTAGGATCCCAGATGATAATTTTATTACTCATGATTCCAATCCTTCTATGTAGCATAACTCTTCTCACTCATCTCATGATGAGGATGATGCTTTAAGAGTTCCTCATGAACAAGTGCAAAACCTTTCAACCGAACTTGATAAAATGGAAAATTGGCTTATTCAAGAAAACCATAATCAAGATTCCATCCAAGCTATAGAGGCTCTTAAGAAATTCCTTTGTGATAGTGATCAAGGTATTAATCTCTTGCGTGGTATCACTCATATTGTTCATTTGAATGTTAAACCTTTAGCACAAGAGGATCAAGATCTAGGATTTACTCCTCCTATGACTAGTGAGGGACCTTCTTCTATTCCTTTACCTAGCATTCCTACTTATACTCCTCCTTTGATGACAACATCTCTCCCAATTTCACCTATTCCTATGAGTGTTCCACCGGTTTCTCTACCTACCTCACAACCTTCATATCATAGTGTACCATTTACTTATACTAATCCTCTTCCATCTGTGGCTCCAAATGTTCCACTGGTTGTGTCTTCCGTTTCGGTCACTTCCTACACTTTTCCTATTGTTCCCAATGTTTCTATGCCACATATGTCTTATAATGATTCCATAGTTATTAGTTGTGCTCAAACTGTGTCATCTTTACAAATTCAACTTGCATCCTTAATGCAATCCAAGTTTAGCATTCCTACATGACATGGGTAGTCCTTTATCCTTAAACATGATTCGTGCTACTATTCCTCAACAAGATGATATGCCTCATCTTGAGAACTAAAATGGTAAAGGTGATCATGTTACTCATGTTAAAACATTTCAAATCCTTTGTAGTGATTATGCTCATGACCATAGGATTTTTGCTAAATTGTTTGCTAGAACTTTTTGTAATAAGGCTTTGAAATGGTTGTTACCCTAAATTACAGCATACAACAAGATAACTACAAATAGGAAAAGATTGCATTTTTAGGAGTCTAATTAATACTATCCTTCAGATATTGTTGATTAACATTTCATTGTTACATTCATTATAAAGTATCATCATTGTACACTGAGTATTGGTCACATTCTAGAATTTCAAGAAAACTTATAACTGATCAATTACATTGTGCATTCAAACTGAGTGTATTATCCAAGTGTCTTTTCATATTTCACTCTTCATGTCAAGGAAAAGAGTACATTTTCAGAATAGAAAGCATGATAGAAGTATGGAGTAGGGGTCCGATGCATTTCCTGGTGGTTTGTTAATGGTTGCTGGTTGTCTGTCAGGTCCTAGGTCTCCAAGTCCTGGTCTTCATCTTCATTTAGGTCTTTAGGGTTTTCACCTACATCATGAGAGAGAAAAGAGGTGTTACATCTAGTTGGATTTAAGCAATACATGGGACACAAACAACATACAATAAATTCTTCTAATACTGCATATTAATCTAATGAAATGAATGTAACAGGAAAACATGCATCCACAATATCTGAAACATAGTATTAAAGGGACTTGTTTTGAAAATGAAACCTCTTGCTATTTATGGTCACTTTGATGGATGTTATTCTTGTCTTTATAACCAGATATCTGAATGAAGGGGATTTATTATTCCTATCTGAGAAACCTTTTTTAGAATTTGATCAACCTGTTAATTCAACAAACACAAATAAACCAATCAGCATTCATGAATGAATGCCATCCTAGATGACACTCACCCACAAACATTAATTGATTCATTTTATTTGCTGACCTAACAGATTGATTGGTGATATGTGTGCAAAAGGTGATCATATGACTGAGTGCAGATAGCAAGAGAAAATACAGATGCAGAAAAGGATCTATGATGCTATAGGAGACACATGAGAAAGGAAGGGTTCTTAATGGACTGAATATGTAGAAGTGGAATGATGAGAGGTTCTCTTTGCAAATGGGAAATAAAATCAATGCTGTTACAATGAGTACACAAATGCAAAAAAGGCATAATGGTTTATCTTGAGAAAATCACTAAATTCATGCCTGGTATTATTATTATTTCTATGTTATGAGCTACTACTGTTATGTTTTTTAAAACAGTTGGATTTGCAAAGTAAAAAGATGCATAACAAGAAATGAAAATTATTTGAAAGCTACAAAAAGAGAACAAAGAACAAGGATTTCGATAACAGTAGGTTGGTGTGCTTTCATAAAATGAACATTCATAGAAGACAGTTACATTATGGATAAAATAGCAAGGAGTATTCATCATCCAGAGAATTCTGTGATAGTTCATGATCTCAAAAAAGTTCTCATGCCTCCAAATAAAATTTCAAGAGATGTCTTTATGTAGGGTATTTAGATAGATACATCTTATTCTGGTATAATTTTCATCATGCACAATGTAGGGGAGACAAACATAAAAATGGAGTATTCATGTTTTCAGGGTTCCTGTTATGAAGATTATCCATGGGAGTCACGAGCCTGTGCTCGAACCCCATGGGTAGTGTCTGATATGCTGATAAAAGAATAGTGTATTTTCACACTGGAAGGAAGAACACTTTTAGATTTTTCTAAACATGACATGTTTTGATAAATTTAGCACATGGTTTCACCAGTGAAGTCGAATGTTGTTTATTTTATCTAACTGCTTGAGGGAAAACACTTTATTTGTTTTGAAAGACAGAATAACGAATGAAAATTTCAGTTTGCAGAGATGGACATTTTTGTCCTCATGATAATATTTTTGTGTTTGAAAAACATTAAGTGGAGTGCATTTGTATATAGACAGGATAGCCATGCAAGAGAACCCGAGTTCACATCAAATATACACCTCTTCGAGATCAACTGAATAACTATGTGGGTATATGTTTTTGTTGTTGTTGTTGACATTAATTAAGCATAGAGAGAAGTAATGAAGGAAATCATAGCAAGTAAACAACATAAGGTAACTCTGAGTATGTTTAGGGTTGCAAAAGAAGTGATGAAAGCACATGCTACAGTTTCAAAGTAAACAAACAGCTACTACAATATACAGAGCATTAATATCAAAACACCTCAAGTTGCTACCACAGAAGTGTATTTTTAATAACTCATAAAAATGAAGTTGTTGAAACTCAAAGTTACACATTTGGAATGCATTTAAAATGCAGAAGTAACAAGAAAAGACCAGATGTAGCTTATCTAAAGAAAAGATGACAACAAGACGAAGTTTGAGATGTAGATTAGAAGCCAAGTGTCATGGGTTACAACAGAGGAGATGAAGCCTGAGTTTTTTATAAAAAATATCAACAAAGAAAGTCGTGACTTCTTCAAGTGTAAGTTTACCATAGACTAGGGATGAGTCTAAAACTATGGCTAAGATGCCTAGTTTTGAGTCTGAGTTCCATGGATTCCTCTACACCTCTTAACCACAGCTCAGATTCACTCCAAGCGTATAGTGGGTGTGAAACTTCCAACTTTAAGTCCTAGTTCAAAACAAAGAATCAACACCATCCATTATGGCTTCTAAACATCTAGAGCCCAAGCTGTGTGAGCTACTCTGCAAGTGTCCCACACATTGGAGGCCACGAGTTATAACTCACAATTGACAGAGCCCAAGATTTTGAATTCCAAGTTCAACCAAATAAACTCCAACATAATCCACAAAATGTGCCATATGTTATGGCAGAGCAAGTTTAAACCCACAGTTTTCAACAGAGGCCGAGAAGCCCGAGCTTCTCCACATACTCTAGAAGCAAATGCAGTGCCATTGATTATGGCTTCCCAAATCCAGTTCAAACAAGCATGGCGGAACCACAAAGAAGAAAACCCTAGATTCAAATGAAATTGATAAATACTATGCATTGTGTTGTACCCAATTTTGAAGTCCACTTACAAATGGAGTAATGGTATGACAGTTCTTAGTGCATCGACATTCCCTCCATAGTGCCACGATAGTACTTTTCATGCCACAAAGATAGCATTACCTCTTCTCAATGATCTGTTTAGGTCAATTATGAGTTGTTCTCAAGCATTGAGCTCGAGTTATATCAACTTGGTTATACCATGGTTGGACGATATAAAGTCAAGGTTTGATTCTTTGTTGCTGACTTAGTGGAGTTAGGGTTTCCTATGGTGTCAGGTTATGGTTGGGGTTGTATGCCTTTAGAGTTTATGTATTCAGATGTTATGTAATAAAGTTGGTAGGGTATATAAAAGGGATGTATTTTATTTACCAACTTTGGGGGGGGGGGGGGGAAACTTAGGNTTATTTACCAACTTTGGGGGGGGGGGGGGTAAACTTAGGGCTTGATTTAGGTCACTTATTAAGCCATATAGTTTAGTAGCTTGCTATTATGGAGGGATTTTTGGGGGGAAATATTTTCAAAAAATTAAGCCATGTGAGCTATATAGTGGATCCTTTGCTTCATGTTTAGGGGTTCAAGATTTTAGAGAGAAGAGATTTTAGTGAACTTCTTGTTCTTATAGCTACCTTTTTATGCTTTTGTATCCATTGTTAGTTCATGTTTGTGATATAAATTTTGTGCAAGAGGATTCTTTTATTCCTTGCCATTATTTTGAGATTCATTCATGTAACAGCACACAGATTTTGAGAAGAATATAGTTGACCCAATTTTCATACATCTTGTGGTGATCATTTGTTCAAATCCTATACAATTTTCTTCATTCAAGTGTAATACATCTATAGCATGGATTAGTGGATTATATCGATTCCTATTGTTACAGAATATAAGCCTTTTGCAGAATATGCATGTTGTTGATAGTAAGATTGCTTTTTGTGGTTAAACCCTAGTAGTGACTTTCAAATTAGCCTATGTATTGGAAAGTGAGTGATATTGCAGAGATCATTAGGGTATGTTAAGTGAATATTAGTTTGAGGCTTTGAGAGATCTAAATCTTATTTGGTGTATCACCTTTCAAGTTTTATTCATACAATTTTACTTATAATTTCTCCCTTTCCTTCCCAAAATGAGGAGAAGATAGTATAATATTGATACCCAAATTAAATAGGAACCAGCCTAGAATCTGGAGACTCCTTCTAAATCATATTCCACCCACATCTAGAGAAGGTTTCCATTATTAGGATAGAATACCTATAAATCCCCGATGCCTAAGTTGGGGTGGTAATTCTAAACCTCAACAATGGTATTGTTTTTTACCTCCTTATTCCATTGATTCTTTTCCTAAACTTGCTAATACCTTCATTCAACAATTTCTAAATAACACTCATCAACAAATTTCCTTAACTGATTTAATGTATTGTAAACAAAACATTAAGGGAAAATTGACTGATTTCATTGGTAGATTTAAGCATTTGTATGCTCAGATTTGTTATCCTATTCCTAATATTAATATTCAACATATGTTTATTTCAAATTTACAAAAGGATGTTAGAGATAAGATTCTACTTACTAAATTTACCTCTTTTCAACAACTTTGTTCAGCACTTCATCATTATCAATTACAAGTGAGTCAATTTGAGAGGAACACTCTAATGGCTCCTATTCTAGTTGATAAGAGTGAAACTTCTACTAATCCTAATAAGTTTCAAAAAAATAACAACTATATAAAGATTAATAAATAGATGAATGTGGTTGCTGATCAAGTTGATGTTGCATCTCACAATGCCACTTCTGCATCCACTGCTTTTCGTATGAATCATACGTTTACTCCTCTTTCAAAATCTTTACATTCTATTATGAGTAGGTTGTTAAGTGCTAATATGATTAAATTACCTCCTATTCAACCTCTCCTTCCTACTACAATAGCTTCAAAATCCTTTGATTCTAAAGATTTTTTCCAATACCATCGCCAGAATGACCATGATACTAAAAAATGTTATTCTCTAAAGAAAAAGGTTCAAGACTTAATCGATTCTAATGCTTTATTTGTTGATATTTTTGATGGTAATGGGAAAAAAAATTTCTCTCCTCATAATCAAAACCTTCAAATTTATATGAATCCTCTACCTACACATGATACTAATACCATCACTCAACCATCTTCTATGGAAATCATTTACGATTCAAAGATGGATGATCTTAATCACATTGTTAATCATGTGGAGAGCATTGTTGCATCTCAACCCATTGTTCAAGATCCTTCACCTCCACCTCAAATTCCATTTCCACCTTAACCTCATAAACAAATTAAGGATAAATGACCTTGGTAACTTTCAATTACCTTTGATGACACTGAGACTATTAAGGCTCCCGATGGTCCCCTTTATATTTATGCTAGGATTTCTTAGATACCTACACATGGTTGTCTTGTTGATCCCACATATTTAATAAATTTCTTTACTAAGGAAAATATTCTTATGAAAAACCTACAATGTGATTGTTATGATCCATCAGATGCATTGATCGAAACTTGTAATGGTTTTCTCTATCCTGCACTTGGTTCCATTAACTTTTCCGTTGAACTTTGTGGCAAGGTTGTAGATACTACCTTCATTTTTGTTCCTACTTCTGATCAATTTCAAGTCAATTTTGGTTTGCCTTGGATAACTGCTATGCATGTTATTGCTTCTCCTATTCATAAATGTATTAATTTCATTCATAATCGAGAAGTAAAAATGATTAATCACATTTTATATCAACCTTCTAGGCTTGGTTATTGTGCTACTCTTGATTTATTTTAGCTTTCATTACCTAGTTCATGTCCTCCTAGGTTGACCTTTCATGGTCAGTGGTGACATTGATTTGAGGGTACAAATTGGAACTATGTTAGAACAGAAAAAGATTTATGGGTTGTGTTTGTCTCTGCCTTTGCATTGCAGATCTGGTCTCAAATTTTCCAGAAACTCAACAAAGGCTTCTGAAAAAAGCATTCTTCATATTTGCAACATTTCAAGGTTAGTACATTTCTCCTATTCATTTCAATTAATGTTATCAATCTTTCTACCTCAGTTGCACATTCAAAGAATTGAACGGGTACTTAAGATCTTCCTTTTTATTCTTATTTATGAATGATGGATTCTTTTATGCATTGATCCTTCCATTTTGGATTAATCAAATTGGATCTTTCATTTGTATATCTAAGGATAGAAGGATAGCATGCTATTGACCCCTAATTTTCAATAAAAAATCAAATAAAAACAAATCTTTCAAATGTAAGATAGGTTAATAACAAACCCTAAAAATCACACAACAAAATATATCCATTTTCTTATCTTATAGTTTTTCCGAGAATGGAGAATCATCAAATCAAGCTGTTTGAAAGAATGTTTACACAAATTCAAGACCAAGAAAGCTTACATGCAATCACTATGGAAAGAAATTCCATACATCAAATTTATGCAGAGGGAAAATGAAATGTATTCCTAAATCTACATCTTCACTCAAAGGATTCTATTATAAATGTACCAAGAAAGGACATAAAACATATGAATGTATGCCTAAGATGAAACAAGAAACGAAGGAAATCTATATGGACAAATATTATCCTACATAAAGAATTAATGGGAACACAAATCTTGAATGCTGGAAAAAGAAAAGGCAAGCATGGAAGCCTAAAGGTCAAGAAACTCTCTATCAACTGAAGAGAGTCGGTAATCAGTATGTATAGGAATACAATACCTTGACAAATTGTACATCATGTAGAAGATATGGTCACATTGCTGAAAACTATATGAGACAATGGAATAGAAATTCTAGAGGCTGGACTAACCCCAGAATCACATGCTTACATTGTCATAAAGTTGGTCATCTCAAGAAATACTATAGAGACTGAATCACAGAGAGAAGCACACATCCCAATGGAAACAGGATTGAAGATATCCAGAGGGCTAGAGATAAAATGTGGAGAAAAGCTTCAAGCAATGATGAAGTTGGAACAATCAATGTAAGTGGTGATACCCCATCTAATTGATCTGGTGACATCACCACCCTCACCTAAGAAAAACAATTAAGTATGGAACTGCATTACCCAAGTTGTAATTGTACATCAGTTCCATAGTATGTTGATATAATTCCAAATTAGCATAAGAAATATGCATCATGGTATTACTTGTTAAAATTTATGATAAAAATTCTTTCAGGCATATATACCAAAACCCGTCGGTATACACTCAAAACTCAGACTGCCTACATTTACCGAGAAGTTTTGGTTAAAAGAAAAGCTGCTAAGTATAAACTGAGCCTCATCAATAAACAAGAAAGTGCACAATGACTGCTCCAAAACATTATAAGTGTCACCAAAGGAAAGTGAATTCTTCACCGATGAACTCAGTCTTCATACACCGAGGAGTTGGTAAGCATTTATGGCACACATTTTAGGGTAACACCTATAAATAGGGAAATGATGACTCATTTGTTCACGACACCCAGAGCAGAGTGACCAAGGTGATTTTTGAGCAAAGAGAAACTAAGTTACAGAGTGACCACAACTCGAAACATAGCACTCCCAAAGAGATCAGAGATTTTTCTAAGCACAAACAGTAAGTTCTACAAGACTGACAACTCTATTTTTATGCATTATGTAAGAAGCCCTAAATTTGAAAATGGCCTCGACATCAAGAACCTTGATATCCAAGAACGTAAAGAAATATGAGTTCAAACTCATTAATAATTTGGAATGTGAGGAACCTAATTACAAGATCCATCCTGAGGTTTCCTCACAACCCAATGATGCTGGTGCATTTTCACGAATAATAGCTAGGGTTTTACTCGTGGAAGACATTTGATCTTTCATTCATTGCAAGATTGCAGAGATAGGAAAATCAAATGTTGAAGAAGATTATAAGAATCTTTGCAATGACGATGGAACACTTAAGGATGATCAAAAACACATTTAATTAAAAGGGCTCACCAATGCCCTAATATTTCTAAAGGTCTTAAAAAGTGAATGGATTCAGTTAGTGCTAAGTCGAATGCATAACAACAAGCTATGGATTAATGAACCAAAGGTAATAACTAGAGATGCCATTCATTTGGTCACCCATTACCGTACAAATGAGAAAGTAAAGGCACTAAAGCATCCACCAAGGGTCGAAACCGAGAAAATAATAGGAGCCAAATGACATGGAAGAGGATTAAAAGTTACAATAATAACCGATGATGAGATCAAGTTCAGTACATGTGTTCTGGGCTATAAATTCTTCCAGGAAAGTAGATTGAACAACATAGAATCACATGAAGTGGACACAACGTTCAAAATTGTGAAGAAGGGAACACAATTAGATTTATCTAAACTACTATTGAATTAGTTGAAGGACAACTTACAGACTATCAAGAATGAAAAGTCAAACACTTGTAAGTTTGGCTCACTAATAATGTGTATCTTCTTTTATTTTCAAGAAACATTCCCATTGGTTGGAGATGTTAAATGGGACATCACTAAACTGATCACCATGCAAATCAATGAGCACATAGCCACACTGGGAGATAAATTTGAGACAGTCATGGTTGAATACTTTAATGTATTCAAAGACTGAATGCAAAAGAGGGTAATAATCCCTGGGCAACTCATTGAAAAATATAAGGATGAGATGTGCTTCATGATTGATACTGGAAATACATACATTAAACATGTTGTATCAAGGACAACATGGTTGCAACCATTGGAGTATGAGTTCAACATTGATCTTGCAACTAAGGAAATTGGTGCCTTGATCAATGAACCATTGGACAAGAAACAACCAAAATTTGGAACATATGATGAGGCCAAGACAAGAATAAAATATGGCCTGGTTGTGAATAAAATTGTCAGAAAGAAGGAAAAAATGGTGAACAATCACAAGAAGAGACTTTCAGCAACCAAGGAAGAAGCTAAATAGGATGAAGAAGTTGAAAAGGAGGAAGAAACCAAAGAACAATTATCTATCGGTAAAGATGAAGGAAACGATGAATCTGAGGAAACAGAGGCAGATTCCCCACCTCCTCCACCGACTAAAAAGCCAAGGACAATAGCTACTTCTAGGACTAGAAGACAAACATTAAAATATTTTACTCCTTCACCTCTAAAGAAAGGAAAGGTGAGGACTTACAAGAGGAAAGCTCCCGCATCGAAGAGAGGGTAAAAACAAAGAGGTAGGAAATTCATAAGAACCTAGGAGCATGTAGAAGACACAGAGTAGGATGAAGTTGTGGAACTAGAAAGTGTCAAGGTAACACCTCCTGAATCTATTGATGACATATGCAAATCTATTGCAAACTCTAGATCTATATTAGATTCAAATATCAGAAGATGGTTGAAGTTAGACCCAAAAGATCAAAATAAAGAAGAGGATGCCATCATAGCCAAAATATACAAATTTAAATATGTACCAAATTAGTTTGAAGGTAGTTATGTACCAAGGGAACTCTTGGATAGACTATACTCCCATTGGAAATTTTCATTT
Source organism: Thuja plicata (assembly GCA_018584345.1). Taxonomy (NCBI): domain Eukaryota; kingdom Viridiplantae; phylum Streptophyta; class Pinopsida; order Cupressales; family Cupressaceae; genus Thuja; species Thuja plicata. Next base: position 2,203,364 of record MU227980.1, on the reverse strand, counting down.
AAGAATGAAAAAGATATAAGAGAGAGTACTTGTTTCTCTCATACCACCTGAATCAAAGAAGGTAGAAATTGATGAAATGATGGAGTTTAGTACAAAAAGGAGTTCTCACCAAAGCTGAGAGAATACCAATTTATTGAAGGAAAGCTTATAGAGCTTGAGCAGGACAGCCAGAATAAATGGTGCAAGATAATGAATAGACCTACAAAGGAGGAAATCCCTGACAAAGACCTTCAACAACAAGATGTTAACAAGGCAACTCAAGATGACACATATATTGAGTTAGACAAAGAGGAAGATGATACAACCAGAAATAAGACTGTAGATGTTGCAGATGAATCATGGCCATATACCATAAATGACAACATTGTGGATACTAATGTCATAGACATTATCGATGACCTAATAGAGGAATTGAATAAGGATGAAGATTTCACTATTGCAAAGGAAAAAACCAATGAGCAGGACACAACGGTTGATACTGCACAAGTGAATATTCTAGGCAATATGTCAATATTGATACAAGCTATCAATATCCTGCAAGAATCAAGAAAGTCACCTGAGAAGGATACTCCAAAGGATGCAAGGGAAGAAGAAAACAAGGATAACACCGATGGTCAACAAGACATCAAAGATACTCAAGATGTAACTGACATTGATAAGGTTACAGGAGGAGATAAAGAAAAGGATACAAATTAAAAAAACAAGAATGTAGAAACCAAGACTGATGAAGCTAAGGACACGGATTATGGAGACAAACCTAAAGATGGTACTCCTGAGAAAATTGACAAGCATGATACCGATGATGTTAAGGTGAATGTGGATATGTTTGTAGACACCCAACAAGCTGAAACTGATTCCAATCAGTAGAAAGAAGCACAAAAGGTCACTTCATCAAGCACACCATAGAAGGTTTATAAATTGGCAATGATTTTACATTCTAGTGATTCTCAGAAGAAGAAGAATAAATCAAAGAAAAAGTTAGAGGTCACATTGGATGAACTCATTGAAATACCTAAGTGTGACCCATCTACACTTGACTTTGAAGCATTACAAGAATATGGAGAGATATGCCAAAGGAAGGCATTGCAAGAGAAGCTAAAGAAATAGTAGAGGGATTCCATGGTACTTGAGACAACACAAGACATACTACATCAAATTATGCCCGATGTTGATATTGATCAAAGCAAGCCAATACTTGATCAATTAGCTACCCTCACCGATGAAATCACAACCCAGAATATTGATGCTGAGAAGGAAATAGAGGAGAGAGCCAAGATGAAGTACCAACAAAATCTCATTGAGAACATCATCCAAGAAGTGGTGGTAAATCAGGTAAAGCTATAAGAATTCATCACTGAATTAGATCCAATCATATATGAAGCTATATCCTTAATTCAAACATTGAGCACAATAGTCAAGTTCACTTAAGAGAATAGTGAAAACTTTGCAAAGCTGGATACAGATCTAGAAAATAGTGCACAAAGCTTAACCACCGATGGAGACAATGCAGTCAAACTACATTATGAGAAGATCATAGAGATTAAATGGTTAAGGCAAGATATATGGGAGGCAAAAACACATTTTAGGGAAGAAGTAACCAAGCTCCAAGCTCAACTTATACTGAATCTTACACTGCTCCAACAACATATCAGTTCAGCAAGGCAAATGATTGCAACTCCCGAGATGTCTATAGCAGAAAGCATCTACGACAGGCATTCAAAGATCACACATGAGTACATGGTTCTACAGAACATCAAAGAACATTTGGGGAAGATGATGGAAGACATGAAGTCTTCACACTCCCACATTTTTGATAAGATCTAAGGTAAAGACCTTTGCCCTTAATATCAAAAAAGGGGGAAAATGATATGAGTACAAAATACAAAAAGAGAAAATGATATGTATTCATTCATTCATTCAGATGGGAAAGTGGAAAATATGTATATGTATATTCATATGAAAAATAAAATAAGGAAAGACATCATATGTACAAATATACTAGCATATACATAGGGGGAGTCATTAAATGACTAAGGATTATATATGTTGTATATACTTAACATTTTGTTAGTATTTTTTACATTTCAGTTTTTGATACTAATGTCAAAGGGGGAGATTGATGACATTAAATTTCCATTAGTATGCAAACAACACTTTCGATAAGTATACACCAAAAGATAGGTCATGAGAAAACTGAAGATCAGATATTAAGAGATCACTGAAGATGACTAAGTGCAAAGAGAACCGATGACACAAGTTATTGTTTAAACCAAAATCACAAAGCAGAAAGACAAAGTTGAACCCGACAGAGGAACCCGATATGCAAGATATAGTGCAGACCGACAAGATAGTTAAAGTGAAACCAATAGAAAAAAACTAAAGGATAGTCAAGCATGACCGACAGACAGAACCGAAAGTCAGTTGCAGCCTGCAAAAAGTGGACATGACCTCCACGTCAGATAAATCAAGTGCATTATATTTATAGGATATCTATTTGTTTTAAATCCATTTCTTTAGGGACAAGATACATGATTGTAAGTTCTTTAATCACTCTAATAAATTTTAAACACATAGACTAGGAGATCTAGGTACAAGTTGTAAACCTGACCTTAGAGTTAACATCATTTTTATCAAAACTTGATAAAGTTAATCCATCTATAAATAGATGATGCAATCATTCCTTATTAATGATGTGAAGAGAGAGGAGAATATGAATGAATCAAACGAGCACATCTATGGATCATATTGAGAGTTTCAAGAACAGGAACAACAAAAGGTGAAATTGGTTAGAAAGAACCAAGAACAGAGCATACCGAGAATCAGAGGTATTATTCAATCACAATTAGGTGATAATATTTTTTCATGTAAACTAAATTGGATCTATATCAGAAATAGGAGATTGCATTTACTAGGTCAATTTGTAATTTTCTATCATTCTAACAAGTGGAGAAAAGTGTAAAAAGCCTTTCAAGAAAGGTGGATTTAACAGTCCAACAACAAATCTCTTAATAGAGTGCACACTCGACAGTGTTGCTAAAGCTCTTAACATAGTAGACTTTAACAAGTCTCCACCAATACTCCTAACAGGGTAGGTCATTAGAAGTGATCAAATTTGTAAGCCTTAACCATCCCCTTCCAATCTGCAGATAGTGAAGATTTTTTGAGTGCCATCCCCACCGTAGTTTTTACTTCCTCAGAGGAGTTTTTTGCAATATCATCTCTTGTTAGGTGTCAATTTATTTTCATGTGAATGTTTCTCTAAATGTTCACATGTATGTTAATGTTATGATTTGATATAATTAACATCAAGATAGTATAAATCATATTGAATGGATATACAAATGATTATAAAGGTTAATTGGTAAAAGGGATACAAAAGTTTTTGAGGTACTGATTCACTCCCCCCTCTCAGTACATGCTTCTCATTAATCCCAACATCTTTTAAATGTTATTTACATATTATAAATAGACCAATGAAAGATTAAAAGATTTAATCTAAAAGAGTTGTTCAATGTAATTGTTACAAGGCTGTGTAATAAACAGAGGGAATATGTTGTTATAAAAATAATATGCTACGCAATGAAGGAGTCAAGTTGTGCTAGAGGTAATAGATGCATGATGATATAAAGAAGCTGTTTAAAACTATGCACATAATGAAATATAAAATGGTATAGGCTATGCAAGGGACACACTAAGAAAAGGCTATGTAGTGGATAAGGTAGAACAATGCAGAAAACAAGGAGGGTTAATAACTCTGCACAAAAGAAAGAAAAAAAGGAAATATGGTCTCTTCTCTAAATGAGGAGCTGCGTGAGGAAGAAACAAAGGATAAAAGCTACGTAAAATAAAGAGGAATAAAGGATTAATGAAAAAATGAAGCCCAATATATAGAGTAAAGGCTATGAGATATTACAAAATTTCTAAGTTGTGCAATGTTATAAATGGATTGCGCAATGTTATAAATGGGCTGCGCAATATATATCTGTAGAGATAAAGTATATATAATAGAAAATAATATCAGAAATATAAAAAGATTTCTTGAGATAATACAGAGATAAAGATAGATTTTAATACACATGCAGAAGAAATTAGTTAGAAAACAGATGAACAAGAGAAATAATATAAGTTTTGCAATAAATAAGTTAGAATGCTAAAATGTAGAATATGCAAACTAAAAAATACCTTGCAATTGCCCGAGAGAGGGAGAGATAAAGCTTAAAAAACTTGAAAACAAGATGAAAAAACTTAGATCTGGCGGCAATCCATCCAGGATAACTTAGATTTAAAATAAATATAGAAGTAAGATGTTAGATTTGCAAGAAAAATGATGAAGTAAAACTTGCAAAGATAAAAATGGTTAGATAACAAAAATTATTTATCCTTCACAACTGAAATATCCTTTAGATTTCCCTACATGCAACACTAAACAAACAAGGATTAAACCTTCTCTGATACCACGTTAGGAATAAAAAAAAAGAAGTAGAGAAAATGAAAGAATCCAAGTGTGAGTGCATGAAGGAAATTACCAAGTTCACCAAGAGAGATAGAGAGGAATTGCAACAAAGTATCAAGCGAAAAGGTCACCAAAATGCTCCAAGAATCAAGGCAAGAACACAAGGATTTGAAAGGGGAAAAATAAGAAAAACCCCTTGTGAAGAATATGAATATGGCACAACGCCTAAAGAATGAGAGCAATGAACTCAATACAATATTGAGAGCAAGATGAGAATGTGAGGAGAAGTCAAAAAAGAGAGAAGATTATTAGACTAGTGTGTGAGAGGCATATCTTAAATAGAGATGAGTGGAGGAGTTTGCATATAACTCTCATCTTCTATGCATGCCACATTTACATTGTGTGTGTGCCAAATGTGAGATTCCTCTTATGGAGGATTATCTAATTTCCTTATTAAAGGAATTACAAAATAGTGACATGTCCTCCTACTTGGAATAGAGGAAAAATATGATATAGGATACCTTGGTTTATCATTTAATTAAATATTTTCAACCAAGGAAAGATTAAATTCTAACAGTTCTTTAGTAGACACATAATCAAGCCTTACCTCCTTCTCTTGTATCTTCTCTCTTAGAAAATGATATTTTATTTCAATTCAGTTTTTCTTCGAGTGCATCACTGGATTCTTGAAAATATTTATTGCACTATTATTATCACAATAGATAACAATAGGTTATGTGACCTTCTCATGAATTCCTTCAAGAATCTACTTTATCCAAACTTCTTGTTGATAATTAAGAGAAGAAACAACATATTGTGCCTCTAAAGTAGATTGAGAAATACAATTATGTTTCTTACTAGTCTAGGAGACTAATCTTTCACCAAGAAAGAATTCTCCACCACTTTTTATCTTCCTATCATCAAAATTTCCTACAGAATCTGCATTAGCAAATACATTCAAAGAAAAAATTCCATCCTTTCCATACCATAAGAAATATCTCGTCTACTATGCACAACAATACCAACATCATGTGGAATATTTTGTCTACTATGCACAACATACTCTAGTTTACTATTCATGGATCTATACAAAGTTTTATTTACCTCTTTTGATCCATAATCCTTAGATAACTTACATTCTATGACCATAGGTGTCCCTATTGGTTTTGAATCTTCAATGGAAAAAAATTTCAGGATCTCCTCCACATATTTTTATTGACTTATGTATATACCTTTCTTTTTATGTTGTACTTGGAGTTCAATAAATAATTTTATTTCTTCTATCATAGACATTTTAAATCCCTTCCTCATTTATTATACAAATGACCTGGTCAATGCTTCATTTCCACCAAATATTATGTCATCAAAAAAGATTTAGCAATCAATGTTATGTCTTCACTTTCAAATTTCAAATGTACATTTCTATTGTCACTAGTTCTTGTAAAACCAATCTGAATAAGATATGCATGTAACCTTTCTTACCATGTGTTGGAATAATAGAAAGGTGAGTACTGAGAGGGGAAGGGTGAATCAGTACCCTTAAAAACTTTTCAAGAAAATATTTGTAACAAATTCTTGTTATAACTGACTGAGTAGATTACTTTCACCAAACATGTAATGTCATTTCTGAAATGTAAATGCATGTAATCAAAACAATAAACATTCATGAAACTTAAGTACGCATGACACTAGTATTTTGGTACCTTAGAAAACCCCTTATAGAAGGTAAAAACTACGGTTGGGATGAGACCCACAAAGCTTCACTACTCTAGTAATAAAGTATCATGTTAGAGCTTACAAGGATTTGATCACATTTGGTGACCTTACCCTATTAGGAGTAACACCAAGATCGATTAGATATATCTCATGTGAGGATTTAGCAACACAAAGTATGTCTGCACTATTTTAGGAGATTTATACAAATATGGTTAATTCTACTCTGTTGGGACATTTTAGGATTATTACAATTGTCAAAGAGTAACAAAATGTGTGATCTAAACAAATTACAATCTCAATATTATGGATACAGATCATTTAAATGAAATGAATTTATCACCTTACGGTGACTAATAATACCTTGTGTACTATTTGGTAGCCTTGTCTTTGTTCTAAAAACTATTCGCTTCAATGAAGTCCTTGTTCTAAAACCCGTGTAAACTGTTATCCATCTCGACAAAAAGTTGTTAACTAGATTGATGTGCCAATTCAAACTTTTATGTAATCACTGGTTTAATCAATAAATACTGTCTCTCAGTGCTTGTTCTTCCTTTTGTATCTCGATGTATATTATGTGCTCGGTAATTTTATTGCTATGTGATCACTGTACTCAGTTAACTATGTGCTTGATCACTTCACTTGGTTAACTCCGCACTCGGTGATCATATCGAATAGTCTTTCTTTGACTCTGTTACTCACAGGCAAATTGGATACTTGAATACTAGTGATAACCTTCAAAACTAATATTATGTAACATTCTCCCCCTTTGGCATTAGTATTAAAAACTTGTATATGTGCATGTAGTATACACAAAAACTTATACATAGTGACTCCCCCTTTGTACATGCTTAGTATACATAGATATATACATATGTTTCCCCCTTTTTTAAACTAATGACAAAAAGAAATAACTTACAACTTGTCAAAAATGTCACTATGGGTCTTCTAGAGATTTTCCATTAACTTTTCCCATTCCTCCTTTAAGTGCTTGAGGGTCTATTAGAATAACTGAGAGGGGGGTGAATAAATTAACTCTCAATTATCCTATAGTCACAAATTCCTCCAGATGTATATAAAAACAATTTCAAACATTTTGTAGATAATTGGAGTCTGTTGTAAAATTTGGACTGGGTAATGTAGATAATTGGAGTCTGTTGTGATATTTGAGTAGGTGTTAATTGATCATATTATTGTTTTTATAGGGGTTATTTATAAAATATATCTTCTAGTTGTTTACCGAGTAGCAGTAAATTAATACAGGGATTACTGATTAGTGCATGTAAAGTAATGTGTAAAGTAAAATAACAATCCACAAAAATCATTTACAATAACACAGATTTTTAACTTAGAAACCCTGCTAAGGGAAAAAAACACCTAGGACCGGTAACCCAAAATATTTTACTCTTTTGAAGTGAGCTCAACTAAGAGCCAACCCTCTTAAAGGTTACAATGCACACTGTTAAATGCGACCTTGTTAGAGGATTTAACACTAAAAATTCTATCTTGACCATGCATTCACTATGGGGTCAATATTAAAACACTCAACATTCATTAGAATGTCATAATAAATACTTTCACGTCCTACTCAGTTAAGATATTTACCTATAATAATGGTTAAAATGATATAGTAATTATCTGATTCAAATACAACTCTATTTTGCATATTTTCAGATGTATTCTAAGTACATAATACATATGATCAATTTGTTCACTTAATTTCATCTGATTCACCATACTTTGTTCTTCTTAGTAATGCTCTTTTTTTTGTCTCTCGGTAATGTCTGTACAAATGCTCAGTCTTTTTTTTAACTAGTTTGATCAGCCATGCATAAACTTTGCATGTCCACATCATAGAATCCTGTAATTCAAAATGAATATGTTGTCTCTTATATAGAAATTATAGCTCATTTAATTTCCATTCTTTAGATTTTTCTTCTTAATCTTCATCATTGGTTTTTCCACTTAAACCATCCTTGGTAGTTGTCTTAAAAACATGTTTCAATCTTCGTCATTTGATCTTCCTTAAATTTTGATAACCGCTGGATCAATATAACAAACCTTATCATTTACCTTGAAATCATCAATTTCCAACTCAACATTCTAGTTGGCCTCAGTTTGAATTAACTTCTCAGTCAATACCGTGTTGTTTCGGTGATCCCTAGCTCGGTTATCACTGTGCTCCCAATATACACTGTGTCTCGGTGTATACAAAAATCTTCATTTGCTGACCACATAAAATTTGTGTGCTCCAGATCTCCAATTCATAATAGATGTTCACTACCATTATGATACTCAAACAAATTTACATCAATGACAATATATCAACTGATAATGTCAATCATCATATATGTAACATAGTTGACTATCAACAAATGAATTCAAACATACAATTAGTTGTAGTTCATCAATATCTCCCTTTGGCATTGACGGCAACACAATATGAAATATGACATAGAAAATACCAAACTTTTGTTCTATAACTACAACAATTTTGTAGCTCTCCCTAGCTTGAGTATATAAAATGTGTTAGTATCAAAAAATCACCATGCAGACTCCCCATGTAGATTTGACTCATCCATTCTTGATCTCTCTGTAGATGAATACGTGATTTCTCCCTTCAATCATTCTCTTCTCCCTTTGATAGATATATATTTTAGTGAATCTCTCTCCCTTTAAATATTTCATCAAATCTCTCTCCCTTTGACAACAATGCCAAAAATAAATATACAACTATTCAATAGCCAAAACATATGTCTAGTTTTTGGTGGAGTAAGTACCTTGCAGTGTACTAATATGTATGTGTCAGTACAGTTCAACTTTGCATCAACACATCTGATCTTTTGATTATGTGTAGGTTGATGCAACCTCCTAGTCATCTTAGTAAGAAATAGACAATTTACAAACCCCTAGTCTACCTCTCAAGTCCTCAAATATATCCTTTGGTAAGGGTTTCGTGAATATGTCTGCAAGTTGTTCTTTTAATTGTACATATTCTAGTATCACTTGTTTATCTTGTACTTGCTCCCTCAAGTAGTGATATTTGATAGAAATATGATTTTTTTTGCATGCATCATAGGGTTCCTTAAAATATTTATTGCACTAGTATTATCACAATAAATTATCAGCAGGTCAGTGATATCTTCATTCATGCCTTTCAAAATTTGTTTTATCCTTGTAATATTAGAATAGTTTACAACAACAGCAACATATTCTACTTCTGCAGTTGACTGAGATATGCATCCTTTCTTTTTAGTTATCCAAGTAACTAATCTTTCTCCTATAAAGAATGTTGCACCTATAGTGCGCTTTCTATCATCAATATTCCTATCCCAGTCAATGTCAGTATAAACCTCCAGTTCAAATTTTTCATCTCTTTTGAACCATAATCCATAGTGTTCAGTGTTCTTCAGATATCTAAAAATTCTTCTTACAACAGTCATATTTGATTCTCTAGGATTGGCAAAAAATATTGCAACAATTCCAACTTCGTGTGCAATGTTAGGTCTTGTGTGTATAACATACATCAATTTACCAATCATAGATCTATACAAAGTTTGAATTACCTCAGGTTTATTATCTTCTTTTGTCACTTTCCATCCTATCACCATTGGTGTTCCAAATGGTTTTGATTCTTCCATTCTGAATGTTTTGAGTACTTCCTTGATGTATTTGGACTGGGAAATGTAGATAATTGGACTCAGTTGTAAAATTTGGAATCCTATAAAAAATTTGATCACTCCAAACATTGACATTTCAAATTCTCTCCAAATTTCATCAGAAAATGAAGTGCATAGATTATCATTTCCACCTTTTTATATAAATTTCTATTGTAAATTGTTCTAATAAATCCAATACTTTTAAGATAAGAGTGTATTCTTTCATACCATGCTCTTGGTGCTTGTTTCAAACCATATAAAGCTTTGTGTAACTTACATACCATGTTTGTTTGATCAGGATCAACAAATCCTTTAGGTTCTTCAATGTATACCTCTTCTTCTAGTATTCCATTCAAAAATGTAGATTTAACATCCGTCTAATATACTTTGAATACATTATATGCAGCATATGCAAGTAATATTCTAACTCCTTCAAGTCTAGAAATGGTTGCAAAAGTTTCTCCATAATCAATACCTTCTTCTTGTGCATACCCTTTGCAAACTAATCTTTCTTTATTTCTGGTTACATCTCCATTCTCATTCAGTTTGTTTTTGAATATCCATTTGGTTCTAATGACATTCTTATCACTCGGTCTCCGTAACAATGTCCATGTCTTTTTTTCTATATCTACTCAATTTCCTCGTTCATTGCAGTGATCCATTCTTCATTTTATAATGCATCTCTAACATTTCTAGGCTCAAATTCACAAATCAAATAGGTATTGTCTTTCAATTTACTTTGTGTCATCATACCAACTCTTTTATCTCCAATATTCTTTTATCTCCGATAATTTGAATTTGTGGATGATGTCTTGTTGCAGAGGAAACCCACGAAAGAATTAATTTACCATCATTATGGTTTAAATTATGCACAAATATAAGCATGAAATGCGAAATGATTGAAGGACAATGAAAGAGTTAAATATCCTATCATTATTGTCTAAATTTATGCACAAGTTTAATTGTATGGGTGAAGAACCATTAAAAATGATGTAACCAATGTAAAATGTTTAACCAAACTAAGCAAGAAATAGTTTGCGACCGTCAAGAGTTGGTCTTTAATAGATATCCATGTAATTGAATAGAATGGATCTTTGGAAGAATAGGTTATGATTGAATAGAGAGTAAGAGATTAGGGGAAAATCCAAATGGCTCTCTGGTGGTAGCCATAGAGCCATTCTTTTGTAATTTCTGAGAGTATGTAATGGGATTTTGATTTAATGTTTGACGATGAATTCGATAAATGGTCTCTTTATTGATATTGTTATTTCCTCTATGAATCAGGTTGATATATTTCTATTTGGTTATTATATTGTTATGGTTATGGTTCTTTGTGAAAGAACATAGAAATGCTTAGAATTGGTTTCATATTTCCCTAGTTATTCTATGTTTTTGAAATCAGCATTGAATATTCCATCTTTTTTATATTTCAGTTTCAACAGTCCCGCTTTGGGGATGTTGAATAGTGTATTTGCAGTTTGATTATGCGTTGGTTCTTTATGACAGTGAAGTGATTCGAATATTGAAATGATTATTAAAGAGATGGTGGGAGTCATGATGTTAGGCATAGAATATGGTTAAAGAAACTAGATTATTAGTTTATGTTTGTATTTAATCCAAAACGGTGTTCAAGAACCGTTTCAAGAATCCCCCATGGGTTTGAAACATGGAAAAGATGTGGAGGAGGTTGATAATGTTGTTAATGTTCGATATGCCTTTTTTTTATTGATTCCTTGAATTGATATTTGGAAAAAAGTTATGGGTAGTGGTTATGAAACTAAAAGAAAACCAAGTCTTGGTGCAAAGACTGTAAAATCCATTGTAACCATCGGATTGCCTCAAATTTTGGATATATTTTTTCCAAGAAAATTCCACAGAGACTGACCGGAGCGATTTAAGAAATGTTTCCAGGTTTAAAAGATATTAAAGTCTGAGTATGGGGAAGACTATTATGTGGCAAGCTTGGTTTTCACAGTGCAGAAAGGTGGCGAACATAATCATGCATGTTAGGTGAGCCATAGACCCGCGATGTTATGGAAGAGGGTATAAAGTTGTTATTATGATTAGTGGAGAGCATTATAAAGTATATTGAGTTGATATAATGAGTTCATGAGTTTTATTCTCTGATGATTGTGGAATAGAATATACAATTGATGTCCTCATCATGTGAATCTTTAAAGATTGTAAGCCTCTAAAATGATGATTTTAAGGAAAGAGAAGGAAGTTATCAGATTTGAAGGGATGCTTCGATGCTAATTCAAGAAAGATTATAACAGATATGTAGATTTGAAGACCGCGTTGATTTCCTCTGCACCAGATTGGCATCAGAGCTCAGAATGTTCTGAGTGTGTGGATTGGATCTACACCAGGGTGGTATTATCATTCTTGTTTTCGTTCTTGTTACGAAGTTTTATAGTTGCAAATTTGGTGCCAGTTCATTTAGCTACAAATGGGTGGACAGGGAGGTCTACCAAAGGCCATGGGATGGTCTTGTGTGTTGCCAATAGATTGGGGAGAGAGAAGTGAAGGAATCCCAAGTTAGGGACAAAGGTTGTGATGCGGCTTGGAGGAGTGGACTATGAAATGGGAAGCACCATGGAGGCAACAATATAAACTCCATTGATAGGAGTCAGAGTTGAAAGGAAAGCGAGAGTGCAAAGGAAGCATCGATGCTATGATGAAGACAATGAGGCCAACGATTCATTTGCAGTCTTACTAAGGCATTCCTATGGGACTTGGAAATATTTCAAAAATCGGAGTATGTTCACAGAGGCAACCCATGAAAGAATTAATTTTTCATCGTTATGGTTTAAATTATACACAAATTTAAGCATGAAATGTGAAATGGTTGAAGGACCATGAAAAAGTTAAATATCCTATCATTATTATCTAAATTTATGCACAAGTTTAGGTGTATGGGTGAAGAATCATTAAAACTGATGTAACCAATGTAAAATGTGTAACCAAGCTAAGCAATAAAGGGTTTGTAACCGTCAAGAGTTGGTCTTTAATAGATAGCCCTGTATTCGAATAGAATGGATCTTGGGAAGAATAGGTTACGATTGAATAGAGAGTAAAAGATTAGGGGAAAATCCAAATGGATCTCTGGCAGTAGCCAGAAAACCATTCTTTTGTAATTGCTGAGAGTATGTAATGGAATTTTGATTTAATGTTTTATGATGAATTCAATAAATGGTCTCTTTATTGATATTCTTATTTCCTCTATGAATCGGGTTTATAGATTTTTGTTTGGCTATTATATTGTTATGGTTAAGGTTCTTTGTGAAAGAACATAGCAGTGATTAGAATCAGTTTCATATTTCACTGGTTATTCTATGTTTTTGAAATCGGCATTGAATATTCTAGCTTGTTTATATTTCAGTTTCAACAGTCACAATTTGGGGACTTTGAATAGTGTATTTGCAGTTTGATTATGCATCGGCTCTTTATGATAGTGAAGTGATTTGAATATTGAAATGATTATTAAAGAGATGGCGGGAGTCGTGATGTTAGGCATAGAATATGGTTAAAGCAATTGGATTATTAGTTTATGTTTGTATTTAATCCAAAATAGTTTTCAAGAACCATTTCAAGAATCCCCCACAGGTTTGAACCATGGAAAATACGTAGAGGAGGTTGATAATGTTGTGAATATTTGATATGCCTTTTGTTAATTGATTCCCTGAATCGATATTTGGAAACATGTTATGGGCATTGATTATGAAACTAAAAGAAAACCAAGTCTCGGTGCAAAGACCGTAAAATCCATTTTAACCGTCAGAATGCCTCAAATTTTGGATATGTTTTCCAAAGTAATTCCACAGAGACTGACTGGAGAGATTTAAGAAATGTTTCTAGGTTTAAAATATATTCAAGTCTTAGTATAGGGAAGACTATTATGTGGCAAGCTTGGTTTTCATAGTGAGGAAAGATGGAAAACATAATCATGCATGTTAGTGGAGCCACAGAACCGTGATGCTATGGAAGAGGGTATGAAGTTTTTATTATGATTATTGGAGAGCATTATAAAGTATATCGAGTTGATATATTGAGTTGGTGAGTTTTATTGAGTGATGATTATGGAATAGAATATATAGCTGATGTCATCATCATGTGAATCTTTAAAGATTGTAAGCCTCTAAAATGATGATTTTAAGGAAAGAGAAGGAATTTATCAGATTTGAAGTCCATGCTTCGATGCTAACTTAAGAAATATTATAAAGGATATGCATATTTGAAGACCGCATTGATTTCCTCTACATCATGTCTCCTCACATATGTGGAAAGTTTAGGTTCAGTTCTTTTTTCTTCATTGTGATCTCTAGCATGTTCATTGTGTTCTTGTTCATGATCTTCAGTTTCAACATTTCCCTTATTCTCGGTTGGTGCTTCCTTTTTTCTGGTAACATTACCCTGTTGCATGGTAACGTTAGGCATCTACGTCAGTAATGTATCAGTTTATTCCATGTAGACAAATCTATTGTAATTTTTTGGTTCTTTCATGTTTTCCTCATCATTCTTCTCATTAAATTCATCAACTTTAACATTTGCACTTTCAATGATTTTGTTAGAAGTCTTGTTCAAATATTTGTAGGCTTTACTCTTAGTAGAATATCCAAGAAATATTACTTCATCACTTTTTGAATCAAATTTACCATTTCTCTCATCTTTCAGAATATAACATCAAATTCCAAATATTCTAAAATAAATCACATTAGGTGTATAATCATACCATAGCTCATAAGATTTTTGTTTTTATCTTTCTTCATTTGTATTTAGTTCAGTGTGTATATAGCAGTACCAACAACTTCTCTCCAATATGTTTATGCAACATTATTTTCATTCATCATTGTTCTAGCACAATCTACAATTGATCTATTTCTTCTTTCACCAATTTTTTTCTGTTGTAGTGTCCTTGGTGCAGAAACCCATCTTTTGATTGAATACTCATTACATAAGTTAGTGAACTCATCATGAATAATTTCACCTCCTCTACCAGATCTCAAATACTTTAGTTCTCTTCCAATTTCTTTATCCACTTTAGCTTTATATCATTTAAACATCTTAAATGCTTCATATTTATCTTTTAGGAACATAACAGTCATCATTCTAGAGTAGTCATCAACAAATAAAATAAAGAATTTATCCTCATAATAGAGCTATGTTCTCATTGTTCGACATAGGTCTATATGAACTAACTCAAAAATATCATTAGACAAAAAATTCTTTCTCTTGAAACTAGATTTTGACATGTTTCCCATTTGACAATTCTTGCACATAACATGGTCAGGTTTAGATTAGCTTGGTAAGCCTCTATATTTTCTTTTCTTACTAATATTAACCATGTTGTCAAAATTTACATGAAAAAGCCTCATATTCCATAACCATATATCTTCATTCTTTTCCAATAAGAAAGTAGTTTCAACAGTGTCAAGATAGAATAGGTTACCTTTTGATTATTCACCAGTACCAATCAACTTTCGAGGTCCATCATAGATTCAAGATTTTATGTTCTCAAATGCAACTTGGTGACCTGTGTTATTCAACTATGAAACACTCAACAAATTATAGTTAAGTCCTTTTACCCAATATGCATTCTCACATTTGATTTGATTGTTCAACATTATAGTACCTTTCCCTTTTACTTGAGAAGGTGTATCATTTCCCATTCTAATAGATCCTCCATCATAATGTTCAAGAAATTCAAATTTTCCTTTATCTCCACTCATGTAAGGTGTAAAAACCCTATCACTAACCCAAATTTAATGTTTACTAACTTTAGAGATAATTTTTTTCTCTACATACCTTTCATCTTCTTCATAATATTCTTTCAAAGATACAAATACTATCTCAATATCTTCATCACTGTCAGAACCATTATCATTATCTTCAGTAATGTAACAAGCCTTCTTGCCTTTGTCTTTGTAATCTTGGTTATCTCTTCTATCATACTGTCAGTTACTTTTGTAATCTCTATCATCTTTTCTGTCATAAGATCTATCATTTCTTTCATCATTCTTTCTTTTAGGGCATCTTGCAGCAAAATGGAAAATCTCCTTATAGTTAAAACATATCAAAGGTGGTTTACCTTTATATCTTCATTTACCTTTGTGCAACCTTCTAACCTTTTATGATTCAAGTTCATCAAGTCCTTTATCATCACTGTTATTGTCACTTTCATTTCTAATCATGTGTTTACTGCTACATTTACCAATTTTTAGTGTAGACATAAATGCAAATTTGATAGTAGGTACAACACTATTTTCAAATTTATTCAGCTCAAAATAAATCAACCTTCCAACAAGACTATCAATAATAATATTATTTCCAAGTGCAGCTCTCATTTCATGTATTGCAGAGACTCTTATAGAATAAATAGGCAATAAAGTTCTAAGAATATTACCCACAATAATATCTTCATCAATAGTTCCACTTGATCCACGAATTGCATTTACAACCTCCTTGAGTCAGTTACTCTATTGTGTTATATTTTCTCCTTTCATTCTCATGTCATCAAATTTTCCTTAGAGACTTTCTGGTTTAGCTCTCAGTACATTTGCATCTCTTCCATAAACTAGAGTAAGTTTTTCCCAAATCTTCTTGGTTGATGTACAGTCTTGGTTTCTTCAAATTTTGCATCAGTAAGAGAAGAAGCAATCTCTACCATTATAATGTTGTTTTCATTTTTCTTTTTCATTTGATTAAAAATCAAGGGTCTAGTAGGTAGAATGAATTGATTATCCAGGTAATCTACAATATTATCTCCAATCCTTGATAGGTATAGTCTCATTCTACTTTTCCATGTCAAGAAGTTCTCTTTGTTCAACTTCAGTGCGTCCCTCTTATACAACTTGATCTCTAGCTTAAGTCCTTAAAATTTCTTCTAAGAACTGTATACTCTGATACCAATTGTAAGTATAGCTCAGAGGGGGGTGAATCAATTATCTTCCAATTATCCTACAGTCCCAGATTCCTCTAGATGTATATAAAAACAATTTCAACCATAAAACTTAGCTCGGTGAAATATAAAATATATCTTCTAGTTGTTTACGTAGTGGTAGTAAATTAATAATGTGATTATCGATCAGTGCATGCAAAGTAATGTGTAAAGTAAAATAACAATCCACAATAATCAGTCACATTAACACAAATATTTTTTACGTGGAAACCTTGCTAAGGGAAAAACCACCTGGGACGTGTAACCCAAAATACTTCACTCTTCTTAAGTGAGCTCAGTTAAGAGAAAATCCTATTGGAGGTTACAATGTACACTGTTAAATGTTACCTTATTAGAGGATTTAACACTAACATTTCTCTCTTGAAAATCCATTCACTATGGGGTCAACAAGAAAACACCCAAAATTCATTAGAATGTCATAATAAAGACTTTCATTTCCTACTCGGTTAAGAGATTTATCTGTAACAATGGTTAATCTCAAACTGTAATGATCTGATTCCAATACATCTCTATTTTGCAGATTTTTAGATCTATGCTAAGTACATAATACCTCTGATCAATTTGTTCACTTTATATTATCTGATTCACCATACTTTGTTCTCTTCAATAATTCTCTTTCCTTTTTTCTTGGTAATGTCTACAGAAATGCCCGATTCTATCTTTAACTTGTTCTATCGGTGATGCATAAAAATTCCATATGTGCATCTTAGCATCATGTAATTCAAAATGAATCTCTTGTCTCTTATATAGACATCATAGCTCATTTAATTTCCATCCTTTATATTTTTCTTCTTAATCTCCATCATTGGCTTTTTCCGCTTAAACCATCTTCGGGAGTTGTATTAAAAACATGTTTCAATCTTCATCATCTGATCTTCCTTGAATTTTCATAATCGTTTGATCAACATAAAAAACCTTATCATTTATCTCAAAATCATCAATTGCCAACTCAGCATTCTAGCTAGCCTCGATTTAAATTAACTGATCTGTCAATAACATATTGTGTTGGTGATCCCTAGCTTGGTTATCACTATGCTCGGTATACACTATGTCTCAGTGTATATAGAACTCTTTATTTTACAACCACATTAACTTTGTGTGTTCCAGATCTCCTTCATAACAGATGTTTTCTACCATTATGATACTAAAACAAGTTGATATCAATGAAAATATATCAACTGATAATGTCAATCATCATATCTGTAACTTGGTTGACAATAAAAAATTTACTTCAAACATACAATCACTTGTAGTTCATCAAGGTCAATTGTTCTAATTTCAGTTAAGAATGCATATCATATATTCTCTTTGTTATTGATAGCTCTGGGGTGGCAATCAAATTATTTCCCATTGTCATATGTTTCTGCATCAATACTAAATGTGGTAGTAACATATCCCAAAGATCAGTTGCCTCTTATCTTATCTTTTCCTCTTCCTTCTTCAAATTAAGTCTCAACCACTGTGATTGCAGATCCTTAGTGTAATGCATTTTAAATGCATGTTTCTCAGTTATAAGACTACTTTCACTGTCATTTAGAACATCGGCTAATTTCTTCATCTTTTCACTAAGCTCGATAGTGAAGTGATCTAACATGCATAACTTTTGCAGAATTGTAAGTGCTTCAGTAATAAAAAGTTTCTAGTGCTGTTACAAATTCTAAGAGTGTCACCTTATTAACTCCCACTTCTTGGCTAATCTTCTTAGTAACCTTGTATTGAATATTTTTTTCTTCTCTCTCTTCTAACTTTTGCTCGACATCAATATCTGGTCTATTTATTTCCTTGGTGAGTAGTGAAAGTTGATCACTTATGCGGGAAGATTCATTAATGTTCACATCAGGAACAATTTGTTGTAAGATCTCCTTCTCTACTTCTAGTACCTATGCATTCTTATGTTCTAGCCTCATCTTGTCTTGGGCTTCTTTTTGGGTGCACATTTCACCATATTTTCTAAGTGTTTCTGGATCAAGTATTCTCAGATCACATTTAGGGATGTCTATGATTTCATCGAGTGTGACTAGATCCTTTTGTCCCTTTCTTCTTCTGCTTCATCTTCCCTTGTAAACTTGGTGTAGGAGATATTATTAGAGATAGTAATACTTGATCCTTGTGCTCGGTATGTGGCTTTGGTGCCTCAATAGGTGTGATGACTTATGTAGGGGGCTCGGTAACTGGCTTGGTGTTAGTGGTAGTAGTGTCTACCATCATCTTTGTGTTACCTTCACCTTTATGTGCTACACCATTGGTTTCTTTAGGTGCATCACCTTGTGTTTTTTCTCCACTATGATCAGTCTCTTTACCTTTTTCTTCACCCTTGTCTTCATTTGTATCTGTTACCTGCTCGGGTATCTTCATTTTTGCTTCACTTTCAATATAAATTTCTTTTACTAGTATAAGAAGATTACCTGGTACCATTTCTTGGGAGACCTCAGTTGCATCTTGTTCATCTAAGGTCACGGTAGCTCTGGTTATCATTTCATCTTCCTTTGCTTGGTCGTCAGGGTCTCCTTCAGTTATATCATCAATTATGATTTTTACATGACCTAGATTATTCAAACGCTCAGTAATACCATCCAATATATTATCAACAGTTGCATCATAAATATTTGTTGTCTCATTACTTGCCCAATGTACTTGATTATCAACTATAGATGCAATGTCCTCTATGTGCTCGGTTGGACTTAGCATATTTTTCCAAATTTGGGTGCTCTCCTCATCAACTTATTTTAAATTCCCTTGAAGTATATTGAGTGTTCTTGATTTCTTGGGGAATTTATTTGCATACTATTGCATGATGTCATCAATCTATTCCACTGTGCAATCATCCTTAAGTACAGTGAGCAGTGTTTCTCTCATATGTTTCTCTGTAATAAGTGCATACATCCATCTAGTCGATACATTGTCCTATAACTCTTGCTGAATGTATGTAGCAAATTCTACAGGGACCTTTTTGAAATTAATCATCATACCTATGATAGCTTCTTGTAATTTATCTTTATTATCAGTAGTCATATTTGCATAAGTGTGTATCCTCAGATGTCCTAACCTTTCAGTTGTCCTTATTACTTTTGCTAATTCATCAATAGTCTATGGAACTTTATTATTCACAACCTTAAATTGATTAGTTTTATCATCAAAATCATCCTTATCATCTTTATTTCTCACATACTTCTTTCTTTGTCTCGGTGTTGTAGTCTTGGTGGTATTCTTTGGCTTCCTTATCTGATATTTATACTTTGGTGATGGTCTTGTTATTTTAGCAAATCCTTTCTTCAAAGGTGGTGAATCTTCTATCATCAATCTTGTTCTTTTCCTCGGTGGAGTCTCATCCTTTGTGCCTTTTCCCTTCTTGGCCTTAGGTGCCTCTTCTTGTAATTCATCTGACTCCAAGGCATCAACATCTTGATTTTTTCATCATCTTCACCAACTGTAGTCTTTTCCTCGGTATCATCATCTGATTTGTCTAGTTCTTCATCAGTGATAGCAAATTTTTGTTTCAAAGTCTTAAGAATCTTGGTCTTCTTTCTACCCATTTTCTCTACTTGCAGTCCAACATATATTTTGGTCCTGGCTTCTTCATATGTGCCAAATCTCATGGTAAATTTTTCAACTGGTTCATTAAGTAGTTTCTCTATTGCCTCAGAAGCTAATTCTATGTCAAGTTCATAACCTCTAGGAGGTATCCATGCTTTCCTCAGTTGTACTTGTTTGATGAGTGTTGTGTCTATGTCAACTACAAAATAGATGTCATCTTTATACTTCTCTACCAACTGCATTGGTATTCTTGTCCTTTTTCTCCACTCTTGCTTTGAAATTTATAAAATAATTATTCATAATGGGTTCAAAGTTTGTGCCTATACTTGCAATGAATTCACCAATTTGCAATGTTATTAGTCGGTTTGTCTTCCATTTTATAATTTTGATGGAGGAGGAAAACTTTTGCAAATAGAAAAATGTATATAACAATATAGAACAAAACTTACATGTATTAAATCTTGTTGATCTTCTTGTCCTCATGTTTTCTTCCAGTTGTCTCTGCAACATCTTGGCTAGGTCAAGTTGCAAACCCTTCTTAACCATTTTATATGAAATATCAACAGCTCCACATGTAATGCTATTAGGTCTTCTTGACTAGAACAGTTTGTATGCAATAACATATGCACCAAATATTAGTTTAGGATTGCTGATAGTGTTGATCCTTAGACCTCTACCATCCCACTTGGCTCCTGTTAGCTTTTCAATTTCTATTCTAGGAGAGTGCCTTAGGGCTTTTGTTTTATCTGTTGTAGGATACCCAGAAACTACATGTATCACATCTTTTCTTATCTTCTTCGGTTCATATAGCCCGATCATTCCATCATGTACTCAGATATATACTATGCATATCCATTCTATTTTGAATTCCTTTGGGAAATGTAGGGCATTGGTTAACCCTTTGAATTCTAGGTGTTTATGATCATCTTTTAGTTTCTCATTAGTGAAAAGTGTCTGATATGTCGATATAATCTCAAAATCCCCTATCTCATTGATCTTGTAGTGAATCTATTCCCTTACATTGTGAACCAAGAGAACCCTAGGCAGTATCACGAAGAACACACCTTTGTCGTCAGGTTGAGCTGCAACTTGTGGATGAATCTTGTAATGGGGTTTTGTGCATGTTGAATTCTTGACAAGAATTACCTTTTTGCTTGTATCCATCTTTTACTTCATGGTTGACGATGAGGATTCCATCATATTTTCAAATTTAAGGCTTCCAACAAAATAACTCAGACAATTCAATAAGTGCAAGTGCTTACAGATATAACCTTCAACTACTCGAATATGATTTGAATCTCTATAAAATCTTTCAAAGTGCTCTGTTGCGAAATAGCTATCAATCTATGTGCTCTTCTCTATGATCATTGTGTGAACAAATGGGTTCACTTCCCTTGAATTTATAAAAAATAATTTTAGTCAGCACAATAAATGCTTGTTACCACCCACTCTATAGACAAACAAATCACTCAATTGATGCTAAAGACACCTCATCCCAGTGAGTACAATAGATGCTTGGTTTCCTTAGTAACTCGGTTGTCTCTCACATGTTCACTGACTAGAATAGTAACTCAATACACGTCAACCAACTCAACTAGATCAAAGTTATCAAAAATATAATACCATAGTGAATCTTAATTAATGCTAATTTTGGCATTTGTACAATAAATATATGAACGGATTTAAGATATGGCTTTGCAAAACATAGTTCCATACCTACTTGTATTTCTTAGGTGGAGGTGGTGGAATCACCTAATCTATCGGATGAGGTGTGACCAAATGTTGTGCTTGACCCAACATTATCATTTGATGCTCTCATCCACATTTGATGTTTTATTCTCATCATTTATTCGATTTTATTCCCATTTCCATAAGTATTTATTCATTTTGCATATTCTCTACTTAAGTGACCAACCTTCTCATAATGTGAGCATGCCATTCTAGAGTTTGACCAATTTCTAGACTTAGTTCTCCATTGTCTCATACAGTTAGCTGCTATATATCCATATTTACCACATGTTGTATAACTTTCCCAACTGTTATAATCCTAAGTATAAGTATTACATTGTCTTATCGATTGATTTGGTTTTTCTTGTCCTTTAGGTTTCCAAATTCACATAGTATTAGTCCTGCATGCTTGTGATGTGTGACCTTGTATGTTACAAGTGCAAGAATATTTATTCATGTCAGGTTTCTTCTATGGTTTTTTCAACTTATATCTCCATTCATGTGCTTGATGTCCATGTTTATTACAATTATAGTAATTACCATTGAATTTAGGAGAGTTTCTAGAAGTACCTTTTTCTTTGCTCTTTCAAATGTTTGATGTGTGGCCTGGTTTTCCACAATGATGGCATGAGGGTTAGTTAGGCTTTGGATTTGAGTAGAGATTATTCTTGTTTAGCTTTATTTGATGATTATCCTTGCTCAGTATACCATAATATGGTATTGTTGTTCATTCTTGTTTGATTATTCATAAATTCATCCATTCTCTTAGTACTATCTTTAGATCTCTTAAGCACCTCAATATGTTGTAAAATCTTCAATTCTGTTCTAAGTTTTTCACTCTCTTCTTTCAATTCACAAATATCTTCTAATTTTTTAGCAAGCTCAATGTTTACTTAGTTAGCCTCATAGAAACCATTTGAATGGTGATCTCAAAGTAATGTTCAGTAAGTCTCATTATCTCATATTCCTTTTCTTGTAAATTTTCAGTCATTTATATTCTGTCATAAACATCCATGTTTCTATCTTGTTCAACTCTCTTAGAATCATTCAAGACTTCAACCATTCTAACCATTTGTGTATCTTGACCAATATATAGTGCTTTAACTTGTTCAGTAAGTTGTTTATTGCTCTCAGATAGCTTTGATATGATTCCTTTAGATGCATCAGACATGCTACCAGATTTAGACCTAGATGTATCAAATGGGTCATGAATCTCTTATTCCTGATAATCAGTCTCATGACAGTAATATTCCATGTCTTTTCTCTTAATCAACATCTCCTTTATTTTTTCCTTGGCTTCTTTGTATTGTTCGATGTAGATTTGCAACTATATCGTATGATTCTCAATAGTTTTATAAAGTGTATACCTTTCCATTGTAAGATCTTTTCTCTCCAGTGATCAAACACTCTAAACAAGAGAACTAGCTCTAATACCAATTGTTGGAATAATAGAAATGTGATTACTGAGAGGGAGGGGGTGAATTAATACCCTTAAAATTTTGTCAAGAAAATCTTTGTAACCATATATTGTTACAACTGACTGAATAGATAACTTTTAACAAACATGTAATGTCATTGCTGATATGAAAATGCATATAATCAAAATAATAAACATTCATAAAAATTAATTACACATGACACTAGTATTTTGGTATCATAGAAAACCCATATTAGAAGGTAAAAACAACAGTTGGGATGAGACCCACAAAGCTTCACTACTGTAGTAATAAAGTAACCTATTAGAGATAACAAATATTTGATCACTTATGGTGACCTTACCTTGTTCGGAGAAATAATAAGATCGATTAGATCTACCTCATGTGAGGATATAGAAAAACATGGTATGTATGCACTCTATTAGGATATTTATACAAAGATGGTTAAGTCTACTCTGGTAGGATATTTTAGTATTTTTACAATTGTTAGAGAGTAAAAAAATGTGTGATCTAAACAAATTATAATCTCAATATTGTGGATATAGATCATTTAAGTACAATGAATTTATCACCTTACTGTGACTAATAATACCTTCTATACAGCTTGGTAGCCTTTTCTCTATTCAAAAAATTGAATGCTTCAATGAAGTCCTTGTTTTAAAACTCTTGTCTAATATCCTGATGTCCTTAGTGTGGCGGCTACTTGATCATTACTTGATCATCATACATTACAAGATGACATCTTATCCTTACATATATCAAACCTCTTAACCAAATTAGGGTTTGAAAATATCTTAGAAAATATAAGATCAACGGTGCACTAAAATTACCTTGATCATCTATACATAGGAGATATCAACAATTAATAAGTGCATGCAAAACAATGTTCTCCTCGTAAACTGTTATCCACCTCAGCAAAATTTTGTTACCTAGATTGATGTGCCAATTCAAAAGTTTATGTAACCAATGGTTTACTTGGTAAATAATGACTCAATTATCAGTGTTCCTTTTGTATCTTGGTGTATAATGTGTGCTCAGTAAGTTCATTTCTCAATGATCACTATACTCAATTAAATCTACACTTGATCACTGCACTCGGTTAACTCTGCACTCGGTGATCATACTGACTAGTCTGTCTTTGCCTCTGTTATCGATTGGAAAATTGGATACTTGAATT
This sequence comes from Thuja plicata, assembly GCA_018584345.1. NCBI lineage: Eukaryota > Viridiplantae > Streptophyta > Pinopsida > Cupressales > Cupressaceae > Thuja > Thuja plicata. Next base: position 2,178,706 of record MU227980.1, on the reverse strand, counting down.
CTAGTGACAACCTTCAAAACTCATATTGAGTAACACCCTATTCTTGGAGCTTTCTTCAATCCATACAAATATTTATGCAATTTACATACCATATCTTTACCTTTTCCTTTGTGAATCCTCTAGGTTGTTTAATGTATACCTCTTCTTCCAACACAACATTCAAAAAAGCAATTTTTATGTTTGATATACCTTAAATCCTCTATGAGAAGCATACGCTAACAATATCCTTACACCTTAAAGTCTTGCAATAGGTGGAAAAGTTTCACCATAGTCTAGTCCTTCTTCTCATGCATACCCTTTGTAAACTATCCTTGCCTTGTTTCTAATCACTTCTCCTTTCTTGTTCATCTTATTCCTTAAAATATATTTAGTACCTATAAAATTCTTACATTAGTAGGTCTAGATACTAGATTCCAAGTACTATACTTTTCTATTTGTTCTAATTCTTCTTTCATAGCCATAACTCATTCATCATTATCCAAATTAAGCATCTTTAACTATTTTAGGTTCAAGTTCAGATATCAGACATGTGCTTTCTCTTACCTTGCTTCTTGTCATTATTCTAGTTCATTTTTGACCAATAATTTGATCTTGTGTATGATTAAGTTTCACATACCTTGGAAGTATCAATTTTGTCCTTTGGTTACCTTCCTCATTATTCATGGTTTGTGCTGCATTCATCACTTCAGTGGCCTATAGTACTATTTTTTACTCCATCAATTGAACATAAAGAAACCTATCATAGTCTTTCTTTTCCTTCTTTATATCTTCCTCATTATTTTCAAAAAATTCATCAATTCTAATGTTTTCACTTTCAATCATCTTATTATTATGCTTGATCAAACAGTGATATGCTTTGCTTCTAGTATAATACTAAAGAAAATTCATTTATCACTCTTAGAATCAAACATACCATTTTGATCATCCTTCTTTATGTAACATTTTCTTCCAAATTTTTTCAAGTCATTGACACTTATGAGTTTGACCATGCTAGATATCATAAGGTGTTTTTCTTGTACCTTTTTGATGAAGGGTTCTCCCCTTAATGCCACAAACACATAACAGAAACAGAGAAGCAACAACAATTTGCAAGAACAGAAAATGGGCTTCTTATTATCTCCACAAATGTGGAATTACAAAATTTTAGAATTACAATATGCAAAGCCACATGGGAATTCCCCTTACAATATTCTATAGGACAAAGCCTCGAATTATTACCCAGATCTACCCAGAACTGCCCTAGACAACACTACAGGCCTTCTTTATATAGGCAATTTCCACTGCTAGAGAAGGTTCTAGAAATTTAGCCCATAGGGCCGACCAAACTTAGAATTATTTTATTTTACAATTTATTACATCATATTCGGCTCAAAATAACTTTTGAAACCTGAACATAAATTTTGAAGAAAAATTATTTTCTGCCATTTCAGGTGACCCAACTTCCGAAGACCATAAGTCATTGCCAGTTGACCTGATTGACTATTATGACCCCAATTCAGAAAGGCCACAAAGCGCTCTATAGGCTTGACCCATGCAAGCACCCATCAACCAAATTTTTGACCTCATCTGGGGCCTCTAAATCCTTCAAAACTGAGTTCAAAGTTTCTGTACCCTGCTGCCAATATTGAAAATCTTTAATATCTTAAAAAATAGACCTGATCTAGCCATGAAACTTTACTGGGAGGCTGATAAGACTGAGATGAACCTCCAAATGTGAAATCAGAACATTTTGAGATCATATGACCAACTTACTAAAAATAGAATGTTTCTGTAGATAGTAGCTCTACACAAGATAGCCCTTATTGAAAAGCAAACATAAATATTTTTGGGTGATGCAAGATTTCCCTTACACCCAGGATGCTCCTACATCACTTTATTAAGTTGTAGCCTATTCAAACTATAAACAATAGTACTTATATCTTGTCTCAAAAATGTTTGAGCCACTTCTTTTTGTATCAACAGTGTTCTTGCACAATCAATTATGGATGTGTTCCTTCTCTTAACAATTCCATTTTGTTGAGGTTTTCTCGGTGCTGAGATTTTTCCTTTGATTTCATGTTCTTCATAGAATGTTGTAAACTCATGTGAAGTAAACTCACCTCCTCTATCAGATCCAAGACACTTGAGTGATGTACTTGTTTCTTTTTCAACTATTTCTTTATACACCTTGAACATGTAGAATGCATCAGATTTATCCTCTAGAAACATAAGAGACATCATTCTTGAGTAGTCATCAAAAAATAAGATAACGTAATTATCTCCATAGTATCTCTTTTTTTCTCATCGGTCCACACAAGTTACCATGAACAAGGTCAAGAATGCTCTAAAATGAATAAAATTTACTTGTAAAGCTAGACCTAGCTAACTTTCCCAATTGACACTCTTTACATATAACATTTTTAGGCTTGGTTAGAATAGGAAAACCTCTATCACATTAATGCTTTCTGAAGTTTACTAGATTATCAAAACTAACATGGAAAAATGTCTTATGTCATAGCCAATTGTCTTCAACTTTAGAAAACAAGCAATATTTATTAGTAGTGTTCAATCATAATAGGTTACCTCTAGTGTATTTAATAGTAGAAATAAACTCTCCAAATTTCCCTAGGATCTTGCACACACCTTTACTGAATTCCAACCTAAAATATTTGTTATTCAATTGTGAAACACTTAACAAGTTATACTTTAATCCATTAGCACAATAAAAATCATCACAATTGGTAGAAACATTAATTTCTATAGAACCTTTACCTCTTTCTACACATGGTGATCCATTAGCAAATCTGACTACACCACCATCACATTCTTCTATTGAAATGAATTTTATTTTATCACCGATCATGTGATGTGAACACCCACTATCTATTATCCAATCACCACTATAATCCATTTTTGAAATTAATGCTTTCTCCTCACTGTCTCTATCTACATTGGTTGAGGGATCTTCTTAAACTGAAACAAAGACTATCTCTTCCTCATCTTCTCTAACATCTGATTCTTTATCACTCACTCCATCTTCTACTAGGTAGCATTCTTTCTTACTCTTGTCTTTGAAGCTCTTGAATTTCTTGTACTTATAGTTTCTCTCATTTTTCGGACATCAAGATGCAATATGAGAAATTTTATTACATGAAAAGATTTTTAAGGGTAGTTTAAATGACACTTTCCTTTTCCTATAGGTAATCTCCTTGCATACAATGCTTCCAACTCTTCTTGGTCTCCTTCCTCATATAAAATATAATTATAATCATGTTTCCCTTTAGATTTGTTAGAGAATTCCTTTTCTTTCTTTGATGAACCAATAGTTAAGGAAGCTTTGAAAGCAGACTATATTCTAGGCATACTTATCAAAACTACTTAACTCAAAAGTAGTAAGTTTTCTAATCAAATAATCTAGACTCGCATTTGTAGGACTGATAGATCTCATTTCTTGTTTAGAAAATAATCTAATAGCATACTGTGGTAGAAGGGGTCTCAAGGTCTTACTTACCACATCATCATCATCAAGTTTACCACAAGCTCCTTTGATAGAAGAGACAATGATGTAATGACAAGTTTTTATCACAACCCTATCTTCTATGATGGTATCCTATAGGCCACTTCTCTAGCCTATAAGGGTTCTTAGCTAACCCTAATATTCCAAGGGTTCTCTACTCAAATCCTTCACCTATTCAACTTTTCAACATCATTTATGAAATAAACTCAATCAATCATAACCCCTATGATTATCTTCGTGCATGTGCACACCAAGTGATCCAATAATTCTATCACTATTCTCAAATGGAGAGGTAGGGCCAAAACAAGGAAATTGCATCCAACACAATGCCTATCAACTTAGTTTCCAATGAAACCCTAAACAAGTTCAAGAACTTGCTCCAAACTCACTAGAACAGGGCTATAAGCATTAGGCCTAATTAGGCACCTTTTTTTCATATAACTTGAAATTATTCTTAAAAATATGAAAAAATAACTCCAAATACTGACACCATTTTTGAAGACCTAAAAGATTTTTTAGGTCTTGCCTTCCAAAACTGTTCGTACATAGGGTTCCTATTTGCAAGCCTATATTTAAGGGTTTCACCATACACTGATCATATGCATCCAAAATTTAGTTTTCACCATGAATAAATCATCACCAGAGCTTCCCATTGGATTTGGGGCTTCTCCATACACACGTCCTCCTCTCCACATCCTCTGATTGAAGAAACTAATGATTTCAATCACACATATTGCCTCTCCAATTCACTGTGATCCCTAGCAATGCATCTATGGCTCGCCTAGGGAATCACTGTAAAATTAGAAAACAAGATTTCCAAGGCCCAACCTTCTCCTCACATATAGTACAAGGAGTCACCTCACTCATTCCAAGATCCCGTACAAGTTTCATAGTGGAATAATGAGCTATGACCCCATTTGCAAAAACTGTTTGGTTTAGACTAGCAATAGTGCACAAAACAAAAATATTTACAAATGAAATGAAAATAGAAAAAAAAAATAACTAATCACATGGAGAATCAAGTACTTACATAAACTATTTCATTCAAAATTCATAGTGCACAATTCAATCCATTAAAATCCAAAATGTGTGCAAAATGCTCAACTGTAACCAATTTTCCAATTACAGAGTCCGTACACTGACTTCCAAACTTCATCCAACCCCACACACATGTTGGGGGAGGACTTATATAGTTGATCATGGAAAAAATCCAAATTTTTCCAACAGTTATTCAACCAAATTCTTGAAGATGCATTATTGCAAAAAATGTTGTCAATGTTGTCAATGACAACATTGACAACTTTTACAACTTTTTTATTCTTTCTCTCTAACTTGGTCAACACACCATGAAATTTATCCAAATGAACTAACATGCCTATTAGACTTGAAATTGTCTCTCCTATAATATAAAAGGCATAAAATCCATGGTTACACCATTCTTGGAACATTAACCTAATTTGGACAAATCATTACATCTTAACCTCAACTAATCTAGTTTGCTCTTCTAACAAAATCAACACACCCTAGGACCTATCTAGTCCTATTATTTCAATAGTGGCTTGGCTAAGACCACTACAAGCCAAAATAAAACTAGGAACCCTAGCTCACCATCTAGCCTTAACTAGGTGGTCCTGCACCATACTCCCCTACAAAGGAAAGTCATGTCACTCATGTGGACGCAATGTCTTCAGGAATGCCAAGCTTCATGAAATTTGTATCTAAAACCCATGTTGCCTTTGATTATAGTTTGTGCTTCCACTTGATGAGGTGTTCTATGTAAACCTTATGTATGGTAGTCTTCTTGATCCTTGAATCCAACACCTTATCTTTTTTTGTCTGCATCTTGCGAGTTATAGCATCAGATTCCAAATCCTTGTTAACCTCTTCTCTATTCACATCTATCTCTCTCAAAGATCCTTTAAAATTTATCAAGTCTACCACATTGGAGACATATGAGATGTTCAATTCAATAGTTAGATCCACCTTATGAGAATTATCCCCATTCTTGGCTAAGATATTGCAGGGTCCCACTCTCTTCATCTATAGTTTTTTCAGCATCCCCTTATGCAACCTAGACTTATTCAGATGCACCATAACATAATAATCGATCTCAAATTGAACATCTTTTCTCTTCTCATCTACTTTAGCCTTCAAATTTTGGGTAGACTCTAGTATAGTCTTCTTCATCTGCTCTTGGATCTCCTTCATGGTTTGAGTGAAGTCTTTAGCATGACCACTCCTATACTCCATGGCTCCAAGGTCTCTAAGATCACATTCACCCCTTGGATGCATCCCATAAACAACTTCAAATGAGCTTCTACATGTTGTCCTCTTAACACTGTCATTGTATGCATACTCTACTTGGGGAATGACCACATCCCATGTTTACCTATAAGCCTTGGTTAGGCACCTTAAAAAGTTACCTGACACTTTGTTAACCACCTTAGTGTGGCCATCAGTCTGAGGGTGGTAGGCTGAACCTAATGACAAGTTGGTATGCAATCTACTCTACAATGTTTTCCAAAAATGGCTCTTGAACTTAATATCCCTATCTGATACAATACTTAGGGGTAGTCCATGGATTTTTATAATCTCCTTAAAGAACAAATTTTCAATGTTACTGGCATCATGTGTAGTCCTATAAGTGATAAAGTGACCCATTTTGCTAAATCTATCTACCATAACATAACTACTATCATGGCCATGCTTTGTCTTAGGTAATCCTACAATGAAATCCTTGCTACCACACTACCATGGTATGTTAGGGATTGGAAAAGGTTGGTACAAACCTGCATTGTTGGCTCCTCCTTTTTCTTTCATACACACTGTATCATCTTCAAATGGAAGCACTTCCATGTTAAGAATGTTTAGACCTCCTTAGGGGGTTTTTTTTACCATCATCATATTGTCCCCTCATTTTTGCACCCCCTCATATTTCTATGCCTATTTAGGACCCTGATTGGTCCTCTTTGGACACCATCCATCTGATTTGGCACATTTTATAGGGGTTCTAACTCCCTAGGTGAAGGTTGACCTCAACCTTAAACTAGGTCAAGGTCAACCTCAATTTTGACCTGGGTCCCCCTTTCCAATTTGAAAGTTTGTCAGCTATTGGGGGTCATTAAAAGTTCATTTTCTACTTCTGGGTCAGCTGTTTTGGGTTCCAAGGTTATTATTCTTAAATTATATTAAATATATGCCCTCTTCTAGGGATATAGGTCTAATTTGAATTTAATTCTCCTCTGTAGGCCTCTCTAGAATATTTTTCCCTAGATTCATATATAAGGAAGCCTTCTCCTCTCATTTTCTCTAAGCCAAGCTAAGTCATATCAAGCATAATTACAAGAGAACAACCATCATCAAGTAAAAATTTCAAGAATCCACTATTCTACATGTTTTCAAGATTTTAAAGTGTTCAATTCTTCCTCTCAAGCATTTAAGTTCTCCATTGAAGATCAAGGATTCAAGCTTTCAAACCTTTGAAGGGATTTGGTTCAAACATTCAAGATTTATCATTCAAGCCCTAGATCTATCCATCATGGTGGTTTGATCTTGCTTCAAGATACTTTTTGCATCCTCAAGATTCATTCATTCTCCCTTCATGGTTGATTCCAATCATACAATCATGGAGGTTTATGGTTTCTTATATTGAGTCCAAGTTTTCATATTTACATACTTGTTTACATTCGAAATACAATTTTATATCTATTGAATATCATAGCTTCATTGTTAGATTTACTTCTACTTTCTAGCATTCTCTATTTCAATTATTGATTTCAAGGTTAATTCCTAAATTGAGGTTTGATTAAGGAAAACCACTCCCCCCAACAAACAAACCATTTTTCTTACAGGGACAGGTTTGGAATAGTGAATTGGAGTGCAGAATTGGATACCCTTTTTGGCCAACTATCAGGATCTAGAAATAGATTTTGTGTCAGATTTTTTAGGGTAGAATCAAAAATTCTGGGTCAAAGGTAACATTGAATTTAGGGTCAAAATTGTAATTGAGCTAGATCAGAAAAATATTTCTAGGTTTTGTCTATCTCTAGGTTTCTGTTCCAGATCCGGCTACAGATTTTCCAGAAACTCAGTGCAGGCACCCAAAAACAACATTCTTCAGATCTGTAGAATATTTAGGTTACTAGTTTTCATCTATTCATTTCAATTAAATATTTTAATCTTCCTAAATCTATCACACATTCTTTTCTATAAAACAGAATCTAAGGTCTTCCTCTTTACTCTTATTTCCAATAGATTTATTCATTTATGCATTGATCCTTCCTTTGGGGTTAGTCAATTTGGATCCTTCCTTTGTGTATTTAAGGATAAATGGACCATCATATCTTCCCCACACATTTTGTACCTTATATTACATATTTACCCCTTACATTTTGGTGACATCTATTTCTTATGTTACACACACTACACATTGTTGAACATACTTGGTTACATCTATCACCATCTTTGGCTAATGGTAAAACCTTTGAACTAACTCTAGGTTTTTGTTCACACCAAAATGGGAATTCAAGCTTCCATTATTCTTTTTCTCAATGATATTTTCTCTCATTAAACCCTTAGGGACACATAATTGGTTCCCCTTAAACAAAAATCCACTCTACAAGGTAAAATAAGAAAATTGACTATGGAAGTGATTCTAAAAATCAGAGCATACCTTATATACTTCACCAAAGTCTTCATCTTCTCTATAGAGGTCTTTGAAACTCTCTATCCCAATGGTCTTCAATTGAACTTCCTGAATGGTTAGCATCTGCAACCTTGTTATATTTTCCCTTCTTGTGCTTTATTGTGAGTGTGAATGCTTGAAGGTATTCCATCCACTTCAAGTATTTGTTAGTGACCTTCTCTTGGGTGTTTATATAGCTCAAGGCCTGGTTATCAGTAAACACCACAAATTATTTGGGTAACAAGTAATGTCTCCACTTCCTAAGGGACTGAAACAAAGCATATAGTTCCAAATCATAAGAAGAATATTTCTTCTTGATTTCATATATCTTTTCACTGAAGAAGGCTATTGGCCTACCTTCTTAACACACCCCTAGTACTTCCATTCCACTTGCATCACACTCCAAAGTAAAAATTTGATCAAAACTAGGGAGTCGAAAGATAGGTTGTGTTGCTACTTTCTTCTTCAACATTTCAAAATTCTTTCTCTTCTCTATAAGTCCATCTCAACTTCATATTTAGACCATCGTTAACGATGTCTAGCATTGGTGCATAAATACCACTAAAATCCCTTATAAAATTTTTGTAAAACTAGGCTAACCCATGAAAACTCCTGACTTCTATCCCTATGGTTGGTGTGGGAAAATTTAGGATAGCCTCCACCTTACTTGTGTCCATATTCGATGACCCTTGGGATACAACAAATCCCAAATACACAAGTTCTTGTTTTAAGAACTCAAATTTCTCAAGGTTGATTGACAACTTCTCTTCCTGCAATATTTTAAGCACCATCTCCACATGCTTCACATCTTTCACTACTTTCTTATTGAAGATAAGTATATCATCTAGATACACTACCACAAATATCCATGTGAAGTCCTTAATCACTTCATTCATGAGCCTCATGAATGTTCTAGGGCATTTGAGAGGCCAAATGGCATAACTATCCACTCATACAACCCATCAAGGGTCTTAAAATTTGTCTTCCTTTTATCCCCCTATTTGATCCTAATTTGGTGGTATACACTTTTCAAGTCTAATTTGGTTAAATAATTTGTCCCCCAAGATAGTCCATCAAATCCTCAATCCTAGGAATTGGAAATTTGTACCTAATTGTTATCATATTAATTTCTTTAGAAGCAGTACAAAGTCCCCACTTACCATATTTATTGGATTCTAAGACCACTAGTACTGCACATGGGTTGATGCTTTTCTTGATTAGCCCTTGGTCTAACAGCTCATGCACTAGTCTAGCCACCTCTAGGTTATGGTTTGGAGTAAGCTTGTATGCTGCCTTATTTGGTGATGATGCACCAGGTACAAAGTCAATTTGATGAATTATCACTCTTCGAGGAGGAAGAGTGGTAGGAGTCCCATTACTCACAATATCCTTGTACTTTTCAAGAAACTATCTTATTTCCAATGGTACTCATTCTTGTTTTGGATTCTCTTCTTCCTTAGGCTTACAAAATATGGCATAGCCTTCACTCCCTTCATCTCTAAGGGATTTTATGAACTCCTTTCTACTACTCAACAAAAAAATTGAGGTCTTGGGTTGTGGCTCATCTTCCTCCAAAAAGGATTGTATCTTAAAGGTTATGCTATCTTTCTTGAAATATATGGAGTTATCTTTCCCATCATACACAACACCCATGTCATATTTCAAAGGCCTTCCTAGGAGTAGATGGCATGCATCCATAGGCAGCACATCACATAGTAACTTGTCCTTGTACCTTGCAATAGAAAACTCTACCCATGTTTTCTCATTCACCAACACACCTTGGCCCTTGTTCAACCATGTCACCTTGTAAGGATTGACATGAGGTATCTTTTTCAACTTGATCTTATTGACAACTTCCTCTAATATAATGTTATCTATGGAGCCTGAATCCACAATCACTTTGCAAAATTTACCAAGGATTTTGCATCTGATCCTAAATAGTGGTATTCTATATCTGGGCTCATCCTTAACTGGTTGTCTAATCATAACCCTTCTAAACATCTAGTTCGCTCCCATCTCTAAATCAATTTGATTAACCTCTGGTGCTTTGACACTTTGTGTCCTATTGAGCATATGCAATCCTCTTTCTATTGTTAGAAGAAGTGGGCTTGTCTGGGCACCTATAGGCAGGGTGACCCAATTGGCCACAATTGTAACATTTCATACTTGCAAAGTATGAGTTTCTTCTTCTTAAACCCATTCCTCTACTAGAGCCTCCTTGAGTACCTCTTCCTTGGGTATAACCCCCTCTTAGAGTAGTTTCATTACCATGCTCTATCAATTTGGATTCTCCTTGGTTCCTTTGTTCATTACCTCTTCCTTTAACCACTTCTATGACCCCCTTGATCTCTACCTCTACTACTACCTCTAAAATTAGAGTTTCCTTTCTTCTTGTTCCTCTCTTCCACCTTTATAGCTAACTGGTGGCACTTCTGAAAAGTGGTTAGAGTCCACAAACTTATCTCCTCTTGTATTTTCCACTTTAGACCACCCAAGCATCTGGCTACCTTGATAGGTTCCTATTCTTTAATCTTGTACCTAAGACATAACTTCAAAAACTCCTCTGTATAAGAGGCCACATCCAAGTCCTTTTGTTTCAGACCTTGTCTCTTCCTATGAAGTTGAATTTCATAGTCCTCTAGCAGATAGTTCTCCTTTACCTTGGTCACCATGGATTTCTAGTTATTTATAGGTTATTTACCCATCCTTATCCTTTTATCTTGTAGATACTTCCACCATTTCAATGTTGATCCTCTGAGCCTTGACTTTCCAACCTTGAGTTTTTGTGCCTCTGTGACACCTTCACATTCAAAATGGTTCTCCATCCCCTCATTCCACTCCATCAGTACTTCTATATCCATATTTCCACTAAATAGTGGTACTCCTTATAATGCCTTTCCTCCTAAGGCTTTTATGGCTTTCAAGAATGGTTCTTCATTCAAAATGAGGTTTGGTTCAGGGATGATATCTTCCTCAACAATCTTTTTAACTCTATCACTGCTCTCAACTTATTTTCCTTTATCTTTGGCATCAACTACTTCTTGTAGATTTATCCTAATTTCATCTAGGACCTCTTGAAGGAGTTTCTTCTTCTCCTTTTTCTCACCCATATCCTTAGATAGCTCAGCATTAGTCACCATATTGATCTCCCCTACTGATTCGCTAGTATTTAGAGACATACACCAACTCCCAAATCTTTAACTTGCTATGATACCAATCTGATGTAATAACAAATTTTTCTCACAACCATATCTTCTTCTAGGGTATCCTATAGGACACTTATATATCCTATTAGGGTTATTAGCTATCCCTAATCTTCCAAGGATTCTCTACTCAAATCCTTCACCTATTCAACTTATTAACACTATTTAGCAAATCAACTCAATCAATCATAAGCCCCATGATTATCTTCTTGCATCTGCAGACCAAGTGATCCAATAAGGCTATCACTGTTAACCACTTGAGAGAAAGATCCAAAATAAGGCAATTGCATCCAACACAATGCCTATCAACTTAGTTTCCAATGGAACCCTAAACAAGCTCAAGAACTTGCTCCAAACTCACTAAAACATGGCTACAAGAATAAGGCCTAATTAGGCACCTTTTTGCATATAAATTGAAATTACTCTTAACCAAATGAAAAACAAAATCCATATCCCGACACCCTTTTTGAAGACCTAAAGGATTTTCTAGGTCTTTCATTCCCAAATTGTCCATACAGAGGGTTCCTATTTGCAAGACTATATTTAAGGGTTTCACCATACATTGAGCATATCCCTCAGGGTTTTATTTTTAACCATTAAGAAATCATCACTAGAGATTCCCATTCAATTTGGGGCTTCTTCATACACATTTCCTCCTCTCCACATCCTCTGATTGAAGCAACCAATCCTTTCAATCACACATACTGCCTCTATAATTCATTGTGATCCCTAGCCATGCAACTCTCACCCACCTAGGGCATTAATGTAAAATTAGAAAACAAGATTTTGAGGTCCCAACCTTCTCCTCACATATATTACAAGGAGTCACCTCACCCATTCCAAGATCCCGTATAAGTGCCACTGTGGAATGATGAGCTATGACCCCATTTGCAAAAACTATCTAGTTTAGACCAGCGAAAGTGCACAAAAAAAAGTATTTACAAAAGAAGTGAAACTAGAACAAACCCACTAAATAATAACATGAAGAATCAATTAGTTACATAAACTATCTCATGCACAATTCACAATGTAGAATTCAATCCATTAAAATCTAAATTTTGTACAAAATGCTCAATTGTAATCAATTTTCCAATTACACAATCTGTACACTGACTTCCAAACTTCATCCAACCCCACACATAGGTCAGGGGAGGCATTATATATTTGACCATGGAAAAAATACAACTTTTTCCAAAATTTATACAACCAAATTCTTGAAGATGCATTAATTCAAGAAATGTTGTCAATGTTGTCAATGACAACTTTTACAACTTTTTTATTCGTGCACTCTAACTTGGTCAACACACCATGAAACTTATCCAAATGCACTAACATTCCTATTAGACCTAAAATTATCTCTACTAGAATCTAACAAGCATAAAATCCATGGTTCGACCATTCTTGGAACATTAACATAATTTCCACAAATCATTACTTCTTAACCTCAAATGATCTAGTTTGGTTATATAACTAAATCAACACACCTTAGGACCTATCTAGTCCTATTATTTTAATAGTGGCTTGGATAGGACCACTACAAGAAAAAATTAAACTAGGAACCCTAAGTGACCATCTCACCTTACCTAGGTTCTCCTACCCCAGACAACTTCCTTTAGCCTTTTGCTGCATTGACCAATATTTTCTCCTTCCTGCATTCTCATTTCATCATAATTTGCTTTGAGACTGTCTACTTTATCTTTCTATACATGAGCCTCACCACCATGGCCTATTGCCAGATTATCACACAAATATTTAGCATTATCCATTTCCTTGATATCTACAAACTCAACATCACCCAGAGCACTTGCAATTTCTATCTGTTACCCAGATTTTCCATTCTGTGCAATTTAGCCTAGTTTGCCCTGTCTGGCAATCCTTTGTCATATTCTCTTAGGTCTTCAGCTCAAGCTTTGCTAAAAAAACCCTCAAAACCCTAATTTTTTATTTTTTATGTTTGAATGATGAAGCAAGCCCTAAGCCTTGGCACGTTATATTTTGCAGTTACTTTTTCCAAGTCACTTAGGACACGTGCTTTAAGTCAAGTCAGGTGATCGCGTGACCCTGGGCGAATATTCCTTTTCTTCTCCCAACTTTGCGTTTCCTCTTTGTCGCTTAATCTCTTAACATGTTGGAATATTCCCTCTGCGTCTTCCGACTTAGCATTTGTTCTTTGGTCGCGAGGTCGCCAGATCTATGTCATAAGTCTTATGAAGATGGGACCCACCCTCAGTCGCGAAGTCGTGTGAAGAACTCAGCAGTCAGTGAAACATCTTCTGACTTCGCGATTTACCTTGGGTCGCCTTGTCGCCAGATCATGCCGAAGTCAGCGGTTAAGCAGGCCTTCAGTCGGGTGATCGCGGGATTTTCTTGGCGGTCAGGGAAAAGTGCTCAGACTTGGTGACTATTTCTTGTCGCGTGATCGCTGGATCGGGTCACGCCGCAGCAGTTAAGGATGCAGTCAGTCGTGAGGTTGCAGGACTTTGAACTTGAAAGATTGGCAGTAGATTTGGCGCTATGAGCGCTTGACAGCCATGGTTTCTCTGTGCTCATGTTCCAAAATTGATCAGAGGGGGTCCTAATTGTAGAAGGGCCGTGCATAGAGAGTCTGTTGATCCCTAAATTAGATTTGTTTCGATGTCGGTGAAGAAAGGGAGATTCAGGGGCGTGAAGAGATACAGAGTCCAATCAAAAGTTATTGCTCTCCAGGTGCAGTTGGCTAAAAGGCATGGTCATGAGTTGAAGACTCATTAATGAGAAATTGAGCGGCGGCCGTCAGGGGTCACTTCTCGTCCTAGGAGGATGTGATCAGTTGGTGAGTATTCATGGCGAGGCCTACTTGCAGAGTTGGGCTAATGGACCCGAGTTGCGTGTCCACGGGCATGATCCAGTACAGGGATGGGCGCAGGAAAGAAAATCTGATATGATCAATTCACTTGGTATGACCAAATTAGATTTTGTCCTAGGGTCAATTATTATATTGTAAATTTGTAACCCTAGTTAGGTTTTTTGGGACTCCTGCCTGTGAGCATTGGGGGGTATTTAAAGTTTTTTGAGAGCCTTAGTGCTCAGATTTTGGCATTTTGTAAGGAGAATTCATTCTTCCCAGGAGCTATCTGAGGCATCTTTTCTGCCCTCTGGCTTTTACATTCTGTAGTTTTCTCATTGGTTATACAAACATTCTGGAGGTACTTTGTGATAATTCTTCATATCCCTATGCTTCCTTGTTTGTATTATCTCTTATTGGATCAAAGTTTATGAATGTTGTTAATGGACATTGGGGTTCCTAATTCCTCTCATTTTCTATAAGTCTGTGTGTTATTGTGTTTGATCTGATTTAGATGTTTTGTGGGTATACTTCAGCCCCTAGCAGTCTTGTCTCATTCCTACACCTGGTTGCAGAGAAGGATGTTTGTT
>MU227980.1:2115983-2163859 GCA_018584345.1 Thuja plicata | reverse complement strand
GTCTCATTCCTACACCTGGTTGCAGAGAAGGATGTTTGTTTGCAGGTCATAGGTTGAGTCTTTTGTTCAGACCTTCCTATGAAATACTTATGTAAGCCTATCTAGTGAGTTGTGACTTATTTGACCTAGTTCTTCCATTAATTTCATTCCTCTATACTGAGATACAAGCCCTAAGTTCGGTGCATCACCTAGTAGGTAGTTCGCTTTCAATCATTTCCCTTTCCATGCAATCCTTCTATCCCTTTCCCCCCCAAGTTTTACTTTCCTGTTTAAGAAGCAAATTAAGGTGATTATCCAAGAGGAACCAGCCTAGAATCTGGAGGTCTCATCTCGGTTAGCATAAGGTCCCACAACCTTGAGATGATTCCCTTGTTATACTGGATTATCAAGACCAAGAGAGCTTGAGATCATAGGCACAAATTCAGTGTATAACACTATCATAACGGAGTTTTGTTCCATATTTCTTTTAATTTCATTGGGAGTTAGGGTACCAGAGCGATGAACATAATTCATTGTAAGATGAACCGATTCTTTCTCTCCAATGTCAGACAGATGTATCTTAATCCTACTTTCCCATATAAAGAAGTTTTATTTAGATAACATAGGTGCTTCCTTCTTATACATCTTCAGATCTTTTCCCAAAGTTTTTAAGCCTTCATAAGCTAGGGACCAAAGTTCTGATAGCAATTGATAATATAGGTCTGATTACTGAGAGGGGAGGGGTGACTCACTAATCTAGATAAATTCACCAATTCAACTTCTTTAAACCTCATGTATCAAAACATATAGCATAAATAAACATAAGTATTTACTTTCAATGCATACATCCATGATTAATCAATCACACAATGTAAAAACCATATCTATCTCGTGGAAACCCAACTAGAAAAAAAAAAAAAAAAAAGTATGAGATGATACCCTAAAAATTTTTACTCTTCTCAAATATGCCATGTTAGGTGCTTACCCTGTTAAAGGTTTACAAAACATTGTTAGGTGTTACCCTGTAAAGAGATTTGCCTAGGACCTATTAGGATCTTTTCCTTATTAGAAGAATCCTTATTAGAAAAATTTACACACAAGATAATGTGCCACCTTGTTAGATGATTTATGATAAAGATCTTTTAGGATCCACCCTGTTAGGGGATTTTATTGTTACAATGATTAGGAAGCAACAAATAAAATGATCTATGAAAACTGCACTACCTCTACATGACCATATCCTTTTAAGCTTTAAAATACATCACCATACTATTAATTCTTCCTCAGCTTGGTCACACTTGATTCCTTTCCTTGCATTGTCTCCAAACCTTCTATAATTTGCAATCAATTTTCTTCTCTATCGTTATTCTTCTTCAATTGTTCTTCAATATAGAATCACTTCCACCGAATTAAAACTAACCCTAGATCTAAGATATCAATGATCCAGACAATCTTACGTATGATATAATGTATTTAGACACTTATAAAACATTTTCCTTTGTCCATGTTGTCTTGCTCATTAATTTTATCTTGGTAGTTGAGCCAATTCAAAAACCTCTTTTGACAAAAAAAGGAAACTTCCTGAAGAAGCCTTCTCAAATGTATACCTCGATCAAAGTGATGTCGAGTAAGTCCCACAAATCATGGAACTAAATTTCAAATTTACAAAAATGATCACTGATCCTTTTTCCATATCCAATTCGATCACCGATCCACAAATTTTCATATCGTGTTCAAGAACTCTATATTGTTTACCGGTTCATTCTGTTTCCAACACTTCTAGTCAATTAATCTAGTATCACCTATTAAAATAATGAATCACTCTTGTATATATTTTATGCTGACATTATTTACAAATATATCTGATGACCACTCCATCAAATAATTCACCAATCTGAAACAACAATCAAATTACTTATTGTCTATCACTGAATTTTTTAGCAATTACCCGGTTTGAGTCCATTCAAACATAACCAACTTAATTATCCATATAAAAAGTTGTGATGGAAAACTCAACATCAACACACATGACATAACCTTCCATAAGAATAGAAACATTATAAACATACTACAACTCATGATTCACCTACAATGTATCAAGTAATATACTAAATACATTAAGTCAAGTAGTTGACATCAATGATAACCAAATAAGTGATTTTCATGTTATCAAATCTATACCAATCTCCACCAATTCATCACTTAGAATCAGTGCATCAGTTACACTAACAATTATAGCATTGTCATGTAATATATTATGATTTTCAAAACAACGTAAATAATGATACTCATTTGTTGTCTCATTTTTTGCCTCAAAATATTTTGTATGGAAGAAGAAACCTGGATCCTTTAAAATATCAAATTATATTTGTACAAAATATTTGAACTAAAAGATAATAAAATAGAAAATAATAGATGAATTCAAGTATGTTGATGAAAAATTATACAATTTTTATAAATAATCTTCCAATGCCTCTAGTACAGTATCTCAAGAAACCTTCTATACTTTAGGATAATTTGACATCTAAGGAAATTTAATATTTATATACATGTTGTAAATGGGATAAATTTATTTTTCTATAACTCCATTGGAAAAAATCTAGTTGTTAATTTCTTTTTCAATTTACTAGTTATGATTTTAAAGGTAAATATATTATTCTATTGTTGAAATAATATAGTAATATTGTAATTGATGTCAAAGTTTGTTATCCATGTGGTTGTGCTCTAGATGATGTGCAGTATTAATTTATCCTATAAAGTGTGATATGTTGGTTTTTTTTTTTGTAAGTTGGTCTGATTGTAGCAGTACTTTTTTTTGGTGGTAATAGTGGAAGACAGTTACTGTGGATTATTGAAGATGAATCTTTTGATCTATTTACTGCTTTGTTTGAAGCTTCTCTCGGTATCCTTTCTATCTGGATACTCATGCATTATGTTACAAGATTTTGTTCTGTCACTTCTACTTTAAATACATATAGATGTAGTTAGTCATGTTATTCCTATTGGATTTGAATTTAATGATATCAAGATATGGTCTTGGTTGTTGCATTCCCATGAATTTAATGCTATCAAGATATGGTATTGATCATGTATCTCAAAGTTCTCTATCTTTTGATAATTATGCTTTGCATCAAAATTATCTTATGTATGACATTTATTGTGTGTCCAATGTGAGTTTGCCAAGATTTAAATGTATATTTCAACATTATTACTCATGTCAACATGTTTGATAGGCTAACATATTTTGGAGTTATATCATTTCTACAAGTATATATATAGAAAATCTTTTTGATTCAAAATATGGTGAGAGAAGTGTAAGACCAGAAAAAGGCATAAGAAGCATATCTAGGAAACTACAAACCCTGAACAATATGCTAACCTATCTAATCTAACATTAGAGCCATTGAAATAGGAATTCACAAGAAATATCTAATAAAACATAAGAACTCCCTTAAAGTGATGCTCAAATTCTCTCCTTTCTTCTCCATGAGGTAGATTATGATGTTTCTCTATGCCAATGACACAATTGCACAAAGAGTTTGAAAGCACAAGTTGAGAGTGAGAATACTAGGAGATAGTGGTTCTAACTTAAATGATAGGAAAGCATCTAAATTTATAGAAAATGAGAAGCAATTAGGTGAATTAGAATGCATAAATTTAATGCACAATGGAGGTAAAAGAAGGTAGGATTTTGGAAGCATGATTAGGGGGAAATTGAATGAAGAAATATTAAAGATATCATGAAGCACCTTAATAGGGATGTGAATCATTATCAAGGGATATGAAAAATTAGGTGGGATAAGGAGGATTTAATTTAATAAATAAATCAATATTCCTCACAAATCAATAATTAGTATTTGTGAAATTATAAAATCCCGTAAATTAGAATTAGCCAATTAATTAATTAAAAATAAATCAATTATGAAGACTTAGGATCTAAGAATAAATAAATATGATTTATACATAAAGAATAGGGACAAATATTAGGATATTTATCCAAAGGGGATAAATTAGTGAATTATTGATCAAATTGAAAGCATTAATGTGCAATTGGTTTGATTTTGATAATATTGATAAGGATTAGGATCAAATCCGATGATTCTGGAATAGTTTAGGAAATTACAAGGCATCGATGAACTTTGACAATACTCTCACGATAATGATTGGAAATGATATAATGGCATCAATAAACTTGGATGACGCCAGAGGATAAATAAAGATAGGGAGACATCAATGAACTTGGACAATGCTCCTGAAATATGAAAGTGACAGTGAGGCATCGATGAACTTTCACAATTTTCTCGAAATGATGATTGATGATAAATAACATCGATGAAATTTGACAATGCTATTGGATTGATTGAAATAAATTGTAAAGACATTGATATGAGTTTGGATGGAATGAGTTTGGAATGATCTTGAATTGATTTAGGAAGATGATCAATTTTTCCAAAATGAGAGAAATGTTAGTAATTGATCACATGGAAGAATGACACAATATTAGTGAATGATAAAGATCAAACACACAATATAGAATACATGTTAAAAAAGGGGCATAGGCAATGAACCATTTTTAGGTATCTACATTTTTCCCCTCTTTGAGACAATGTGATTATGAGTGTTTTCTCAAAGAAAAATAGAAGATCATGCCCCACTGGATCGATAGAATGGAGGTAGGATGCCCCCTTGGAAAGTTGGGCAGAAATTGATATGAGGATAATTTTTTGTAAAGAAGGATGATTGTTAGGATTCATAGAATAAATGTTAGGAAAAAAGAAGAAATTAGATGAAGAAATATTAGTAAGATAGAAATATTTTGGCTTTAAGAAGTGCAATTATGTCATAAGAGCCTATTTTGATATTGCAAAACTAGATGCAGCGCATCATGGCACAAAAAGCCAGAGCGAGAAATCCATCATTTTGCGTGAACAAACATGATGTAGACAATGGATGATCTTCTCCATCCTGAAGAATATAGAAGACATGCCCCATAATTTCATGACATCATCAAATAGGTAGAAGACAAAGAAAAAATATAAAAATCAAAGAAAGATAAATACACTCACTGAAACAATGTGAGCCAATAGCCATTTTGATATTTTTGTTACTTGCATTGAATCTTCATTGTTTAATAGCTTAACTTTTGTTGACTGATTGGATGCTTGATTGATAGGTTGGATATATTGATTAGTTGATAGTTGAGACTGAAAGATCGAACAGGTCCAACCCGATTAAATGTTGAGTCCCAATGATTCAGATCATGTTTGTGAGAAAATGATTTTGTTAAGCACAGAATGACAAATTTGCCATGGATGTCTGCAAACGTGATGATCATTTCACAAAAGGACAAGTATGTAAAAATTTATTGCAGATTTTTAAAGAAGCTTTTGCAATTTTTAGGATTTTTGAGATATTTGAATTTTTTTGTGATAATCTATTTTCAAGACTTTTTAGGATTTTTAGGATTTTTAGGATTTTTTCATGAATTTTTATACTTTTTAAGGGTTTTTTTTAGCATCGTATGTGATTTTTTAAGGTCTTTTTTCAAGATCATATTTAATTTTTAGATATTTTTTTTCAAGATCGTATGCAAATTTTTAGAATTTGTTAAGGACATTATGCACTTTTTTTTGAATTTTTGAAATTCCCACACTGTCTAGCAAGGTAGGGACATTGTGAAAGGAGAAATGGACTGGTAGAGGGATGAAGGTCAAGGGTCTCTTTCATTTGATCTATTAGGTGCCAAGGACTATCCAAGAAATGGGATAACATGTTTGTGTGCCAAGCGGAGGGACTGGTTAAGACAATGATAGGATAATGAGATAGTGCAGTAGATGGAATGTGAGAAATGGACATGTCAAGAGGTTTCTCTTTGAAAACATGTTTTTGGATTGAATGTCCTTATTTTACATCAATGCCAAGATGGGGATTTGGATAATACAATGTTAGGACATGGATAGGATAATGACAAAATATGAATAAGAAAATGATAGGCTATGGATAGGATATGCAAGATCAATCAGGGATAATAAGAAGGGATATGCAATATGGATGAAAGGTTGAGATAGGATAGGAAATGTAGACCAAAGGGATTAAGACAATGTAAAGAAGATAGGAAATGTAATGCTTCAAGGAAGATTTGTAACCATGTCAAGATCAAAGTTGAGGAAAAGGGGATAGGATAATGGATATGACCGGCATAGGATAATGGAGGAAATGTTGGGAATAATGGAGGACATGCATGAGATAATGGAGGATAATGCCAATGAAATCTTCCCCCAAGTATAGACTAAAATAAGTTCATAGAATTACACATGATGCCTGTTTGACAGGTTTTCATCATGGTACTTTCCCAAAGTGCCTATTTTCTAGGTTTTCACTATTGGGAAAAATTATTTCTCTTTTTAAAAAAAATATTTTCTCTTCTTTTTTTTTGAATTTTTAGCTTTTTGGAAAAACTAGACGCATGAAATGACATGGACGGAGGACTCAAGTACCTTACTATTTGAAATGTTCTTTTGAAAGATATTGCACAAAGATGTTGGTAGGGTAATGAAAATGGATATGAAGTGGGTGATTGGATAAGGATGGGACAAGCTTTATGCAAAGGATTGGATAGGTTGGATGAAAGGTTGGAAAACATGCATTGGATGATGGAGGGAGTGAAAGAAGGATGGATGTTGAATCGATTGATATGGGTGCAAGAACAACATTGGATCACACCTTGAGGACTGATGAAGTGAAGGAGGAAAAAGAGATTTTGGAGTTTGAGGGATTAATGAAGGAATGGATATGGATTTTGGGACACAAAGACCAAAATTGGATTTGGAAGATGGAAGACATTTAGATGGAGAGATAGAAACTTTGGATGCCAATTTTGACATTTCTTTGCGACTCTATGCTTCAAGGAGCTTCTTGGGAATCCACATGCTTTTTTATTTTTTATTATTTTGTGGGTCCTTAAAATGCATTGGTTCAATAAGGGATTGAGGAACCCATATGGATTTTGACTTTAATTATTTCTTAATGGGCCTTTGTGGCCTTTTGGCATTTTCTTTTAGGATCACATTTTTCTTTTTTTGTACATGTCCATTATACTGGACATGTTGATCCTTAATAGAATGTGGATTGCTTGATTTGTGGATTTTATTCTTGGCATCCAAATTACTTTGAAAGGGAATAGAATTTGTGGATGGATAGGAATTGTATCGAGGCATTTTGGATGGATGGAAGGTTCTCCAAGATGTTTGCCTTTGTTGACTTGTATTTGAGAAATAACTGGGTTGCAAGCTAGTGGAGGAAGGAATATATTGACCTAGGATGGATGGAAGGGTTGAAGGAGGAGGTATACATTTGGATTTGGATTTTGAAGGGATATCAATGGCTTGAGATGTATACTTATTATTAATACTATGGCCATTTGAATTTTATTGGACACATAAGGGTTTAAATATACCTTTTGCTTGGAGGTCTAATGCTTTGACTTGATAATGCTTTCTTTGACCCGTAGGATACTTGCTACAAGACATGAGTCGGTTATTATGAGGTGTGAATGATATGGAAGGAATTATATGACCATGAGGTGGAATAGACTCAATAGAAATAGGGGAACCCATTTGAAGTGTAAGGGGTTCATGAACAACTTGCATAGATGTGCTTGGATCACAAGGGGGATTTGAAGGATTAGGACAAGGAGAAGAATGGATGGATGGATCTTGAAGAGGATCTAGAGGAATAATGGGATATTTTGGGGGATCAAAAAGGATGATGGGATATTTTGGAGGACATGAAGGTGAAGGGAAACCTTGATCTTGACTTGGAAATGGATCTTGGGAAGATATGGAAGGGAGATTATGATCATTCTTAGGAAGTGGAAGGTCAATGGGATTTGGAAGAACATTTTGGTTTGGGAATGGAAGGGGATCATCTTGAATAGGAGATTTAGGGATAATATGATCATCATGAGGCTCAAGGGGAATGGTCTCTTTCTCAACAACTGAGGGGGATTTGTCATGATTGGGATCTTGATCTGGATATATTTTTAGACATTTTTCTTTATGCTTCGTATCATCCTCTTCACATGGGATATGCATTTGGACATGTAAGCAGGATTCTTGAAAGGGGTCAATATTTGGATACAAGAGAGATGGACTTTGGATGAGACTCTCATGAATAGGCTTGATTGAAATTGGAGGACATGATGGAATTGGTTTGAAGGAACTTGGGCTATGGATAGGACTATCTTGGATTTATTCTATGGATAGCCATTGGAAGGTTGCATTGTAGGAAGAATCACTTGATGGGGATGGGGAAATTGCTCTTGTGAAGTTTGTAGGGATTAAGGATTGGAGGGAAACATGGATGTTTCTTGAGGGTTAATTTGTTGAGAGGAAGTAGGTATATCATCCATGTGATTTTTTGGGGATGAGCCATTGCTAGAAATGGTGAATTATTTGTTTCATCCTCTTCATTTATAGGATCCATTTTTTGGAAAAAACCTTTCAAAGTTTTAGATTTGAACTTTTGTTGCTTGGTTGATCTTGCTAGTGATACCACATCATTATTTATAGGTTAGAAAGAATTTGGTGATTGAAAATGTGCCACAATAGGTTTTCCTTTTCTTATGCTTAATTGATGTTCAAAAGGTGGCACACTTAAACTTGTCTTTATTTGATAAGACCATGGTGGTGAATTGGAGGACACAAAAGGTCCCTCTTGCAATGTTATTGTTTTTTATCTTGGCATTGATGTTCGTGTTCACATGATTGGGATAAGAGGTTGTGAAATTGTTTGAAGATCACTTGGTTGCATTGGAATGAAGATTGGTTCATAATTTGGTGGTGGCCATAGTTGAATTATGCCACACTCTCGTTGAAGGATTTGTTTGGGAATTTAGTTGAATGGATGATTTGAAATTTGAGTAAATAGAGACTGATTGGAAACTTGATCGAATTGACCATAATATTGGACTTGGTTGAAAACTATTGGCTCTTGCACATGATTGAATTGGGCTTTGTTAAATTTTTTATTTGCCTCATTGAGTTATAAAATAAGTTTTGGTATCTTTGATTTCTCAATGAGAGATTGTGTGTAAATTTCACCAAAAGATTCATTTTGGCATCTAAGGAGTTTGACCATTTCCTTTCTACTCTTTATCATGTTTTCTACCCTCTCTTCCAAAATCTTCTTTTCTTTATCTAATTTTTTTTGTAACTTTTGAATCATGTGTGCATGGATTTGATGCAATTGATTGTTTGGTTGTGTTGACGTCATTTGTCTTGCCTCAAAGGATTGTTGTTGCAAAGGTATATCTTGTCTTTGATCAAAAGGTAATTATGATTTTTCTTGTGATGGAAACATGGGTTGATAAGTTTCTTGTTTCCTTTTGGATGCTTGGAACCTAGTAAAGATTGACATGATGACTATATGCAAATGCAATATTTTTTTTGACTTTTTTCAGGGACTTTGTGGCTAAAAATGCAGCTTAAGGTATGCAATGACTTTATGTAAAATGTAAATTTGGACTTTGGATGATTTTATATAAAGCAACCTAAGGCTTAATACAATTGATTTTTTTTTTGGATTTCGATAATCTTTGGAAATTGCAAACTTAAAAGCCTAGCCTTAGGAAAGTGAATAGGGATCTTGACTTTAAAAGGGATCAATTTGATAAATGGATAAAAAGGGATTAGGTCCAATCCAACATGACAAAGATTGAGTGAGACGAACTGATAGGGGGAAATTTGATATAGGGACAAAAAGGATCAAGTCAAGATTCTTTCTTCAATGACATAAGATAAGACCCTAAAATTTGAATTCCTTTGGGATTTTACAAAGTTTTTGAAAAGAATCTAAATGCAGTATGAGGATTTTGCTAGCCAAATATGTAGTTATGATGTGAGCTTAATGAAAAAGGATTAATTTTGCAAATGCAAGGAGACTAAAGCAACAAATGCAAAAAAGATTATGTTGTTGATATGAAAGAATGAAGCAAACCACAAGGCTCCAAGATAAATTTTTTTGGTCTCCATATGTTCACAAGGTTTTGGAACATGATGTTTTGGGAAGAATAAAAGTGTTCAAGAATGTTTGGGAATGTTTTTTGAAATGTTTGGAATGTTTTGGATGTTTGGAACAAGAATAGAATTTAATGTTTGGAATGTTTGGCATGAGAATAGAATGCTTAGGAGTGTTGTTGAATTTCTTCTTTAAATTTTTTTGAAACACCCACACCAGACACGTTGTGAAGAATGGCTATTGTAAAATTGAAACAAACACATCACAACCTAAGGATGGCAAGGAAAATATCTGTTGAATCCCCACTTGAAAAAAGTTCATCCGTGCTTACTAATAGAAGACAACTTAGAAGATCAGAGGCATGGGATCATCCTTACAGTCTACTCACTTCTCAGGCACACCAAGCTTCAAATATGAAGGGTCACTTCC
Source organism: Thuja plicata (assembly GCA_018584345.1). Classification (NCBI taxonomy): domain Eukaryota; kingdom Viridiplantae; phylum Streptophyta; class Pinopsida; order Cupressales; family Cupressaceae; genus Thuja; species Thuja plicata. The sequence goes on along the minus strand of MU227980.1, from coordinate 2,153,434 downwards.
CAGGGGACCATTGTCTCTACTAAGAGCCAGGAAAATGTGGGGTGTCTTAGTTGGTATCTAACCTTCTGCACCAACATATAGAGGTTTTTTGGATACTAAAACAAATATTTTAGTGAGGGAATCCATTCAGGTGGTTATACGTGCGGCAGATTAGCCCCATTATGGAGGCCTCCCAGCCTACAGAAGTTATGTTCTGTAGATTTTTACGCACCAAAAGGGTACTGAGGGAGATCTTTTGCCTAGCATAACATAATCAATACCTCTTCACTATGAGATTAATCATAATGAAATCTTTTATATAATAGTTTGGAAGAGCTTGGCTTTATCCTATTATCGGTTGGGCAATCCACTCTCACCGGCTCTGTTAAAGCACTCAGGAGGTAGCCTGACTAAAGGATTTGCATGGATTTCTCTTACACCCAAGATCCACGAAGGTGATGGGAGAGGATACATCCATAGAATTCCTTGGGATTATAAAAACTAGAAGACAATTTTGACACATAAATAAAATGATTCTTTTTAAGCACCAGGATGAAGTGTTTTATAACTACTAAATGAAAACATGAAAGTTTTAGAAGACACACAAGGTCTTTGATAAATGTCCTACATCAAAATCATTAGTAGTTTTATGATTCATTCTTCATCCCACGATTGCCAAAATTCTGCACAAATCATCAATAAAACATAAATCTAGTATACCAAGTGCAAAAACAGATTTAGGAATGGAGAAAATCATAAATTTTGATGAAAGACATCTATTTTACCACCTGCGTAGGAACATGCTACCACCTGCATAGAATCAGGGTACCACCTACGCAGAATCAGGTTACCACCTACGTAGAATCAGACTACCACCTGCACAGCTTCTGGACACCTACAAAGAATCAGACTACCACCTGTGCAGAATTGGGGTACCACCTACGCTAAATCAGACTACCACCTATGCAGCTTCTAACCCCCTGTGCAAAATCAGGGTACCACCTACACAAGGCCTGCAACCAAGTGCGCAGCAACTGATCAAAAGCCTAAAAAGTGGTGAAAAATTGCAAAATCAAAGGTCTTTTTCACATCTAGGAATGTAAGACTATCATGAATACAAATAGTGTTCATTTATTATGCTATTTATGATTGATTTAATGGAGAGATTTAAATCAATTTGAAACCTAAATTATCTTTTGTGTGCATTAAACCAATTTGGGAACACCTTAAATAAGAAATCTATATTTTATCCTAAACTAGTTCAAAGCTCATTTTAGATTACCAAATCAAATGTTCATGTTCATTTTGGAGTCCTTATCAACTTAAAAAACTTGGTTTTGCATAATGTATTCCATGTGAACCCCTAGTTAGGCTAGATTGTGACTTTGATTGAAATCGGAAGAACCTTAATTGCATGTAACCCTAAACCAAGTGAGCTTCATTTTAAGAGCCCAAATTAGATGTGAGAGTTCATTTTAGACTTGCAAATTGAAATATGAGGTTCATTAACCAAGTTAGGGTTCATTTGCATTGTTTAGGATCCATTTTAACTTTGTAACAGATGAAAACTTTAAAAGAAAGCATGAAATGCAGAAATGCCTCCTAAACTTGTAGATATTGATCCTAAACCCTAAACATGGATCCTATTTAACCAAATGTCAAGCTAAGCAGCCAACTACATAGATATGGGTGGTAACTGCACAGGTATGGGTCCCAACTAAACAAAACTTAACCACCTACACAAAATATGTGACCACCTGCGCAGAACCTGTAACCACATATGCAACTTTTGTAACCATCTGCGTAGCTTGGCTTACCACCTGCGCAGAACTCTTCAAGAACCTGCAAAAGGCACAAAAACACAAAAATATAATTTTTTAGGCATGTATATACGTCGAGTTCACTAAATGTAAGACTAGAAAAAGAAATAAGAAGCATATATAGGTAACCACAAACCCTAAACAATATGCTAACCTATCTAATCTAACACTAGAGCCATTGAAATAGGAATTCACAAACAATATGAAAAAAAACATAAGAACTCCCTTCAAGAGATGCTCAAATGCTCTGCTTTCTTCTCCATGAAGTAGATTATGATGTTGCTCTTTGCCAGTGACACAATTGCACAAAGAATTTGAAAGCACAATTTGATAGTGAGAATACTTAGAGATAGTGGTTCTAACATGAATGAGAGGAAAGAATCTCAATTTATAGAAAATGAGAAGCAATTAGGTGAATTAGAATGCATAAATTCAATGCACAATAGAGGGAAAATAAGGTAGGATTTTGGAAGCATGATTAGGGGGAAATTGAATGAAGAAATATTAAAGATATCATGAAGCACCTTAATAGGGATGTGAATCACAATCAAGGGATATGAAAAATTAGGTGGGATTAGGAGGATTCAATTCAATAAATAAATCAATATTCCTCACAAATTAATAATTAGTATTTATGAAATTATAAAATCCCATAAATTAGAGTTAGCCAATTAATTAATTATGAAGACTTAGGATAAGAATTCAAAAAATATGATTTATCCATAAAGAATACGGACAAATATTAGGTTATTCATCCGAAGGGGATAAATTAGTGAATAATTCATCAAATTGAAGGCATTATGCATAATTGGTTTGATTTTGATAATATTGGTAAGGATTAGGATCAATTATGATGATTATGGAATAGTTCAAGAAATCACGAGGCATCAATGAACTTTGACAATACTCTCGCGATAATGATTGGAAATTATATAATGGCATCAATGAACTTGGATGATGCCAGAGGATAAATAAAGATAGGGAGGCATCGATGAACTGGGAAAATGCTCCTAAAATGTGACAGTGGCATTGAGCTATCGATAAACTTTGACAATGCTCTCGAAATGATGATTGATGATGAAATAGCATCGATGAACTTTGACATTGCTATTGGATTGATTGAAACAACTTGATAAGACATTGATATGAGTTTGGAATTCAATGAGTTTGGAATGATCTTGGATTTATTTAGGGAGATGATAAATTTGGCCAAAATGAGAGAAATATTAGTAATTGATAACATGGAAGAATGACACGATATTAGTGAATGATAAAGATCAAACACACAATATAGAAGACATGTTAAAAATGGGGCATAGAAAATGAACCATTTTTAGGTGTCTACAAGAAGCAGATATGAATTGTGAAGTTATGCAAAGGAGAATATATGGTTATGAGAAGAAGAAGTAGATACATAGGAAAGGAAATATAATATAGAGTTTGTGTGAAGGGGTTATGATGGAATTTCATAGTTGATTCCTCTCAAGATCTACTATAGATAGTTACTGTGATATTAACAAAAATTTAATTCATGTATGTAAAAATACAACTCCATTAGTTCAAGGTTTTTTTTTAATATTATTGGTGTATTAGATGTGATAGTGTTGAAGACAATTATTCAATTGTGTATTGTCATTGATGTTACACGTGTATTTACACTTATATAGTGATGTTACACAAATGTCTACATTCAGACAGAGCACATTTTGTGAATAGAATGAGTTATTTAGTGTTGACCGAGTTCAGTCAGGCATTGAAGGAAGTTCAGTGTTGACCGATTCACTCTGGTATTTTAGTCTTGGTCGGCCATTCAGTGGTAGCTGACTAATAGTGATTTATATTCTATAATTAATTGGTTATATTAGGCCGACTAAATTGTGATTTATTATTAGAAATATATTCAAGCTAACTTGACGGGGCTTACCATATAAATAAAAGGTCAAGTTTGAAATGAATGTGTCTATTAAGAAGGGAAAAGAGATAAAGAAAGGAGAAGTGTGAAATTTTGTGATATGAAGAGTGAAGGTGAAATCAAACAAGATTCTGATTAAGTAAAGATCACTTGGAGCTACAATAGAACATCTGATTAGTGAGGATTCAGTTATAACTTGAACAAAGATCTGAATCAAAAAAGAAATTTTCTTACACATATAGGTCAATTCATTGTTACTTTCTAACAATTGTAGAAGTGATCTAAAATCTCTTAACAGAGTAGAATTAATAGTCTTTTTGTAAATCCTCTCACAAGGTAGCATTTCTATATTGAAATGTTGAAGACCTCTTACAAGGCCACTCCTCACAGGGTGATTAAATCCTTTAACCAGGTCACACTTAACAGTGTGTTATTGTAACCTTTAATAGGGTTGGCTCCTAATAGGGTTCACTTCAGAAGAGTGAAAAATAGTAACTAGTTACATTGGGGGTTTTTCCCATATTGGGTTTCCATGTTGAATCTTGGTGTTACCTGTGTATATGTTGTATGATTTAAGTTTTTGCACTTAATCTCTAAAGTATTATTGCATTGGATATTATAAATATTGCTTTGACACCCGAGTTACAGAAAAATATCTTAATTAATTGAGTAACAATGTTAAAGTATTTAAGACATCTAAGTGGCAAAGCATTTGTTTTGAAGTAACTGAGTCACCCCTCCCCTCTCAGTTACTTATCTCATTTCAAACAATTGGTATCAGAGCTTCAAGTTCTTTCAAAGAAGGTTTCAAGGCCTAAGATAAAGATCATAGATGTATTACAAAAGGGAGGTCCCTAAGCTAAACAAAGACAATTTCCTAGCATGGTAGGAGTTGATGAAGCTACATCTATTTACTATAGGAGATGTTGGTGTGTAATTTGTAGAGAGAAAATATGTGGAACCAACAGGGACTATGACTGTGGAATAGATGATGGAACAGAAGCATCACAATATAATGATGATTGACATAGCTTCTTCACTCAGCTACTCAGAATTTGATTATGTCAAGGACTTCCCTATATCCTATGATATGTGGAATAAATTATAGGACATTCATGGAGAAGATGCAAATGTAAAGAGAGACAAAGCAGAAAGTCTAAGAGGACAATTTGACCAGATGAAAATGAAAGAAGGAGAAGACATTACAGGATATAGTGATAGAATCAAGAAGATTGTGAGTGCCATCAGAGCTATAGGTGGAATAATTGAAGATACAATAGTGGTCAGCAAGGTACTAAGAAATTTACTTCCTATCTATGCTATTAGAGTTTCAGATATTCAAGAGATGAGGTGCAATAAAGATATAAATCTGGATACATTAGTAGGAAGGCTTACAAATTTTGAGCTGGAGAATTTTGACAATTACTCTCCTAGCTCTAGAAATCTTGAGTTTGCATTCAAAGAAAAACTGAACCTTGGTAAGAAGGATAGATACTCAAAAGGGAAGCAAATTGAAAGTGACAGTGATGATCAACCTGAAGGTGAATATCTTGACATCATTGAAGCACTACTTGCAAGAAGAGGCACAAAAGGAAAATAAGAAGGAGAGATACCATTGATTTATTTCTCATGCAATGAGGTTGGTCACATTGCTGAAAAGTGTCTGAACAAAGAAGGCAACGATGAAAAAAAGTTTAAAAAATTCAAGGGGAAGAAACATTTCAAGAACTACAAAAGCTACAAGGATAAATGTAAGAAGTCTTGTTATATTGCTAAATATTATGACCGTGATGAAGAAGAAGAAATGGATTATATTGCTTTTAAGGATGAGTCATATGAAGAAGATGAAAAGGCAACACTTTTCTCACACATCAATAAAAATGACACATGGATAATGGATAGCGGTTGTTCTCATCACATGACTGGTGAATAAAAAGTTTGAACATCTTGAACACTATGATGGTGGGAGTGTCACTTTAGGGAATGATGAACCTTCCCCTATAAAGGGAAAAGGTTGCATTGTTTTGATAGAAGGAATCAAATGTGATAATGCTTATTGGGTTCAAGGATTGAAAAGAAATATACTCAGTGTAGAAATAGCTGAACAACATTGGCTTCAAGGTATAATTCATGAATGGTAAGTCCAAGCTCCTAGATGGTAAAGGGATCCTAGTCATAACTGGCAGACAAACAAAAGGTAATCTATTCTATCTTGATCAATTGAATGTTCATTCTTTATTGCACAAGTATAAGAAAGATGGTTATGGAATAAAAGGTTGTGTCATGTAAACTTTGATAATCTAGTAAACGTAAGCAAGAACAAGAGAGTCAAAGGTATTCCTATTTTAAAGAAACCCAAGTTAGCAATATGCAAACAATGTCAAATCAAAAAGATGAGCAAGACTAGTTTCAAAAGCAAGAATTGTACAATACTGATGAAGTCTTGGAATTGGTACATACTGATCTATGTGGACCAATTGGAAAAACAAGATATAATAGAGAGAAGTATTTTATTCTATTTGATGATTGCCTCATTCCAGAATGATGAATTACATATTTCTCAAAGAAAAATTAGAAGCTTTTCATAAATTCAAGTGGTATCTTGCAAGAGTAGAAAAGGAAACAGGAAAGAAACTAAAATGCCTAAGATTTGACAGAGTATGATAATTCATTTCTAATGAGTTCAATGAAATATGTAATGAGAGATAAATCAAAGATAGGTATCAGCTCTTGGTACACCATAGAAAAATGAAATAGCAAAGAGAAGAAATAGATCCATCAAGGATTATGCTAGAACTCTAATGATTTAAACAAATGTTGCTGCCAAATACTGGAAGGAGGCCATCAGCACTATAGTGTTCACCCTAAACCGAGTTCAACTAAATAAAGGAAGTAACAGGACACATTTTGAATTATGGTATGGCTATAAACCTAATGTTCCTTATTTCAAAGTATTTTGAAATAGATGCTACATCTTGAAGGAAGCAAGAAATGGAAAACTAGATGCAAAAAGTGATGAAGGAATATTACTAGGTTACTCATGCAAAAGAAAATCATACAAATGTCTAAATATTACTACTCATAAAGTCATAGAAAGTGTACATGTCAAGATTGATGAGTTTGCAAAAAATGTGAAGAGAAGAGCACTAAAGAGCCTGAAGACTACATGAACTTTGTGTATTATGAACCAGATACTATACCTATGACTTTAGCAATGGTGATGGGAGAGTAGAAATACCAACCACTAAATATTATAGCACAAACTGTGCAACCCAAGTTGCAAACTATGCAACCTGAGGTGCTGGTAGACGAAACTAAGTCACAGACAGAGGGAAATAAGTCACAAGAAGAGGGAACCGAGTCACACATAGTGGAACCCAATTCATAGATAGAGGGACCCAAGTCACAGATAGTGGAACCCGAGCATCAGACAGAGGAATAGGAAAGAATGTTTGAGAATGACCGACCTAGTGGATCAAGTCTAGAATCTAGAAAAAAAGATCCAATACTTTCAAGATATGTTAAAAGGAATCATGCACCTAAGTAGATAATTGGAGATCAGACAAAAGGTGTAATAACAAGGAAGAAACTCAAAGGTACATGCTTACTAAGTGAATTTGAACCTAGAACTGTTAAAGATGCATTGAATGATGAAAGTTGGATAGAAGCAATGAATGAAGAAATTGAGCAGATTGAGAAGAACAAGACTTGGACTCTTGTGCCTAGGCCAAAGGACAAGAATGTGATTGGAACCAGGTGGGTTTTTAGAAATAAGATGAATGAAAATGGTAAAGTTTCTAGAAACAAGGCGAGATTAGTTTGTAAAGGATATGCTCAAGAAGAGGGTATTGACTATGGATAAACTTTTTCTCCTATTGCAATACTTGAAGGAGTCAGAACTATTTTGGTATATGCTACACATAAATGATACAAACTATATAAAATGGATGAGAAATCTACATTTCTGAATGGAATCCAAGAAGAATAAGTCTACATTGAACAACCTGAAGGATTTGTTGATCCTAGGAGAAGGAATATGGTTTGCAAGCTGCACAAAGCATTGTATGGACTAAAGAAAGTGCCCATAGCCTGGTATGAAATACTGCATAGATATCTAGTAAGTATTGGATTTTAGAGAACCAATGATAAAAATAGCCTGTACATCAATGAAGGACCACAGAACAAAATACTGTTAGCAGATATATTTCTTGATGACATATTATTCATGGGTTATGATGACCTATGCAAGGCATTCTCTGTAGCTATGAGTAAAGAATTTGAGATGTCTATGTTCAGTGATATTAGATTCTTTATTGGATTACAAGTACATCAAATGAAGGATGGTATCTACATTATTCAATCAAAATATATCAAGGAAATACTTAAGAAATTTGGTATGGAAGATTCCAAACATGTTGGAACACCCATGTGTATTGGACAGAAATTATCTAAAGATGATGATTCAAAGGAGGTAGATCTGTCAACTACAGATCCATGATTGGAAAATTGCAATATGTTGTTCACACCCGACCTAATATTGCATTGGAAGTTGGTATTGTTTCAAGATTTTCAGCTAATCCCAGAGGTAATCACCTAATGAAAATCAAAAGAATTTTGAGATATCTGAAGGGTACTGAAGACTATAATTTATGGTATAAGAAAGGTGGAAAATTTGATTTAAAGGCATTCACTAATGTTGATTGGGCTGGAAGTGTTGATGATAGGAAAAGCACCAGTGGTGGAGCTTTCTTTCTTGGAAAGTGGTTAGTATCATGGACTAGAAAGAAACAAAATTGTATCTCTCAGTCTACAGTAGAGGGAGAATATGTTGCTTCAACATTGAACTATTCAAACATCATGTAAGTCAAGAAGTTGTTGTCAGGAATGAAGGAAGAAATAAAAGAGTCAGTTATTATCTACTGTGACAACACCAGTGCCATTAACATTTCAAATAATCATGTCACGCACACCAAAACCAAGCATATAGCAATAAAGTATCATTTTTTGAGGGAATTGGTAAAAAAGAAAGAAGTAAGGTTGGAATATGTGAATACCAAAAAACAAGTTATAAACATATTCACCAAACCTTTACCTAATGATGCATTCTTGTATCCTAGAGGAAACCTACGGCTGCTTCCCTAACTGAAGCTCACTATAATATAGTTTAGTGATGCATCAACCTAAGGGACAGTGAAGATCTATCAGTTGATGTAGGTACATCAAAGCACATTGTAGATGAATTGGTACATTCAGGTACATTACAATTACAAAGTGGAATAGTACTGACTATTGATATTTATGGAGATGGTGTCTTTGGAATCTATTGTCAAAGAGGGAGAGTTTTCTATAATACATAAGAACAAGATAAGAGGAAGAATTTTTCTATAATACAGTAAGAGGGAGATTTTGATGTCAGATGGAGTTTTTTGGATGAGAATTAGAATGAAGCTAAAGACATTAATAAAAATTTCTCTTTCTCTATAGTTCTTTTTATTATGACATGTTGTTTTGCCATCAATGCCAAAGAGGGAGATTTAGAAGACAATTATTCAATTTTATATTGTAATTGATGTTACACATGTATTTACACTTATATAGTGATGTTACACAAATGTCTACATTCAGAACGAGCACAGTTGGTGAATAAAATGAGTTATTTAGTGTTAATCAAGTTCAGTCAGGCATTGAAGGAAGTTCAGTGTTGACTGAGTCACTCGGGCATTTCAGTCTTGGTTGGGCATTCAACAACAGCCAACTAAAAATGATTTATATTCTATAATTAATTGGTTATATGAGGCTGAATGAATTGTGACTTATTATTAGAACTATATTCAAGCCAACTTGACAGGGCTTACCATATAAATAAAAGGTCAAGTTTGGATTGAATGTGTGTAGTACAAGAAGGGAAAAGAGATAGAGAAAGAAGAAGTGTGGAATTTTGTGATATGAAGAGTGAAGGTGAAATCAAAGAGGATTCTGATTGAGTACAGATCACTCGGAGCTGCAATAGAACATATGATCAACAAGGATCCAGTTATAACCTGAACAAAGATCTGAATCACCAAAGATAGTTTCTTACACATATAGGTCATTTCATTGTTAGTTTCTAACAATTGTAGCAATGATCTAAAATCTCTTAACAGAGTAGACTTAATAGTCTTTTTGTAAATCCTCTCACAATGTAGAATATCTATATTGAAGTGTTGAAGACCTCTAACAAGGCCACTCCTCACAGGGTGATTAAATCCTTTAACCAGGTCACACCTAATAGTGTGTTATTGTAACCTTTAACGGGGTAGGCTCCTAATAGGGCTCACTTCAGAAGAGTAAAAAGATTAACTAGTTACATTGGCGGCTTTTCCCATATTGGGTTTCCACGTTAAATCTTGGTGTCACCTATGTATATGTTTTATGCTTTATGTTTTTGCACTTAATCTCTAAAGTATAATTGCATTGGATATTATAAAGATTGTTTTGACACCCGAGTTACAGAAGAATATATGAATTAACCGAGTAACAAGGTTAAAGTATTTAAGACATCTAAGGGACAAAGGATTTGTTTTGAAGTAATAGATTCACCCATCTCCTCTCAGTTACTTATCTCATTTCCAATAGATAGATGGGGTTTTTACTTTGGGAAGTTAGCTTGACCTACAATGAGCCTATCCATAGTGAGCATTTTGGTAGGGAGACTTCATTATAAAAATTACCTTAACCATTGTCACCTTAATTGGTGTTCTTAATCTTGAGAATTAGATTCTTCATGTTTTTTCCCATCTTGGAATTTCCATGTAAATCTGGCGTTTGTTATGCATGGTGTTTCTTATGTGATTTATTATTCATTTATGTTTTGAATATCTAATTGCATTAATACTATTGTACCTGATTGGATAAGTTTGAAAATATCTTAGGATAACTAATTCACCCCCATCTTAGTTATCTGGGGCTATAATAACTTAGTATGGTCCCTTGCACATAAAACTTTACTACTTGAGGGAGGTCTTGGAAATTTGAATAAATGGGTGGAGAATATTAATTTGATGAGGAACTGAAGACTAGGTTGGATGATATAGAATGCACAAAATTTGATAATGAATAAATGAAAGAAAACCTTAAGGAGGGTAAATGTTTGTATCAATAAGATGGGAGAGATAAATAGAGGAGAAGAGAAGAGGACTTGATGTTGATATTTATGATGTTGATTTTGAGTTGTTTCATTTGTCATTGATGAATGTTTCCATCAATTATAAGGGAGGATATTGTTAGAATGTGTTGTTGTTATTGTTTTTGTCATTAATGGTAGTCATTAATGTCAACATACCTTGGCTAATTGGATGAGGGTTTATTTTATGCTTTAGTGATATGGATTCAACATGTTCCAGATGTGTTGTAATGATCTATCTTTCTCCATATTTATTTTGATCTCATTCATGTTGTAACATAATGAGATACACTATTTTGGTTCTGGACTAATCTAGAAATTGGTTAATGTGCTTCAGTTTTTCAATATGCATTAAAATGTGTAAATTATGATCATTGGCTCCAGATATAATGATGATCAAGTAGCATATTTTTTTGAACAAGGAGGTTTTGTGTGGTCCATGTTTTATTCCTTTCCCCAATGAGAATGTTAGGTGCTGGCCTAATTTGAATCATGGTTGGCTGACTTGGAAGTATATGAAGGCATGGGATGGTATTTAAGCAAATGACGATTATGTTTGATATAAAAACTGGAAATGATGTACACTTGAAAAGATAAGTCTAGATATTACAAATTATGTGAAATTGTGGTACTAGAGGTTGTAAATAATAGCCTTAAATCGGTGTTGAAGTTGGAAACAATTATTTTAGTAGTGGATTCCCTTTTCATTATTATGTCTTTTGGTAGTGTGATATCTTTCAGTTGTGATAGATGGTTTTTCTATTTTGGGCAGTGAGCCCCTATGACAGTGAGCATCTTGGTAATGATCCTCCATTGTAAAATGCACCTTAACCAGTGTCACCTTAACCAATATTTCATTATTGATAATTCATATTCTTGATGGTTTTTCCCATATTGGGGTTTCCATATCAATCCGGTGTTCATCTGTATGGTGTTCTTATGTGCTTTCATGTTCACATTTTTTTTATTAATCTGATTGAATTAAGGATTTCTATGAATGAATTAAGTTTAAGAAAAAAAAATTATGATAACTGATCCACCTCCTCTCAGTTATCATGACTATTGAACACCAACACCATCATTCTCGGAGAATAGTATCCCAGTCCTACTTTAAATATAATACTGTAAGAAAAAACCCTTTGCATAAGGGTAAATTTTTAAATTTACCCTAAGCATCAAATCTAATCCCTACTGATCTATTTGTTCAAATCTAGTAGCTTGGCCTTAACATATTGAATTAAATATTTAGGTCATTGCATATGTATAATTTTTCTCTATTAGAGATCCATTTTTGAGTTAACCATAAAAGAATAAATTAGGAAAAGTACAATTCCTTTTGATGAGGGTTTTTAGATTGATAGGAGTCCCTATCAATAGAAAAAGTTTCCACCCTTAATAGGTTGAACATAGCAAGCCAAATGTCATACCCTAGAGAACATAACCTTGTATGTAATGAGATCTCATAAAGAAGACCATTGAGAAACAGCGGCCACTTTGACACCTATGAGTATTAGTGATCACTTGCACACCTATAGAACCAATGACCATGAACATGTAGGGCATGTTGTGTTGGAGTGATACATAGTACATTGATATTTTTGACAAATTATTTAATAGAGTGGAGAATATTTATAAAACAAAATTTGGTGGAATTGCACAAATATTAGTTACAATCTAGTCATACAACTAGTCGCACATCTATAATTTAATACAATTATTCCAACATTCCTCCTTATTACATTGATCCTAAAACCATAAAAAAGAACACTTTGCCTTAGGGACCCCCCATAAGGCTTACTGAACAAAACATGTTGATTACATAATATGAATATATATTTTGAGAAAATATTCTCCTGAAGATTCAAATTGTAAACCAAGAAATGCTCCATCATGTTGTCCCTTGACCCTCAACAAAGTGTACCTTTGAGTTGTGTTTTTAAGCTCTTAGTCCCGAACTCTAGAATTAGTCTTGAATTTTTTTAAAAAGATCCCTACGAGGTGTGACAAATCTATATCATTGTCTATTGACAACGAAACGGTATAATTCATGATTATATACTCTAAATATCTCTTGAAAACAATCCATATTGAGAATAATACCAAATCCCAAACCTGTCTCCAAAATGAATCTTCACAAGACATGATTTCTTCAAATTTGTCCGTATTAGAAAGAAAACCAAAATAGAAAAAAAATATATAAAAAATTCCTCTCATGCAGAACACCATCCCAAAGCGAGAAGCTTACTTGAGATGATGGAAGTTCCTCTATCCTCTGATGTCACCAACCTCTAGAGAGGCCCTTCTACTCTTTATCCATATAATGTTGTAAATGAGTCTATAAAGAATTTGTCATATGTAACAAATATGGCCCAAAATTTCTAAGCATTATAGTTTGATTATCCATTGGAAACATAGATAAATATATCTATAAGACTATTAATAATTGCTTTAATATTTTGAACTTCACCTTCCCAAGCACTAATAGTAAGAAGATAGATTACTATAAAAATACATTTGAGGAAAGATATATCACCTCCTTGACACCTTGAAAAAATCATAAAACTAACTTGAATTACATCTTCTCTCCCAATGTATCTTACCTTAAAAAATAATACTTGATAAAATAGTACAACCACCAAAAAAGGAGTAACCAGTACAATAGACTCTTGATCAATCACAACATTTATAGTCATTATTCACAGTGGAAACATAAAGAAATCCTTGTAAATGATGGACACCACCTTTCAACACTGATTTTTTGCGTTAATGTCTTGTCTATGTTGCCTTTTTATATGCCTTCATTAAATAAATTAAAAACATCTTACTCAACATGTTCTTCAATATCCGTAGTTGTAGAATACAATTACACATTTACTTTTTCCAATAATGAAACTTCTCAAAAATAGAATAATTGCAGTAGTGAAATCTTTTGTGCTCTATTAAATGTAGTTAAAATAAGTTTCTTGTTCAAATTTGTATTTCTTCCAATAACTTTGTCTCATTCATTCTGTAGTGAGACCGAGGGAGTTATATCTATTTAAATGTTTGATTAGTCATTGTTAATAGATTAGTAGATGACATGAGTCTTGGGCAAGATCAAAATTACTTGGGATACATTGTCTATAGATTAGCAATAGTAGAGCTCCTTTGACCACTTTTTGATAAATGAAAAACTATGGCAGTGCACTCTTTCCATAATAACTTCTACAAGATTAATTCACCAATGAAGACCACTGATAGTTGCTTCATCATCCAATATATTATGGAAAGCCTTAGGAAAACATCATCCATGCTTAGAATCTATTGGATCTCTAATACCAAATGTTGGAGCAAGACAAAGTAGACTGAAATTTTCAATGAATTAATAAATAGAGTGGAGAACGTTTATACAAAAAGGTTGGTGGTTACACAAACATTAGTTATCATCCAACCATACAACTGACCACACATTTGTAATGTAATATTGTTACACCAACATGTTGAAGCTCATGATCCACTAGATATCACCATGGTAGGAGAAGACAAACCAAGAGTAGAAGAAAACATAGGTAAGGATACCTTGATGTGATTAGTGTACAACCTGATCCAGAGAAAAAATCAAATTATGATCTAGCTGAACCCAAAAGATGTATGTCCACTTCTCTTGCATGTAGAGACATGCTGACATGCAAAGCCACAAATTGGCAAGGAGTTACCATGGTGTAAAGTTGAAGACAAACAATAGGCGTATGAAAATATAAAATCTTTCTACATTACAAAGAATTTTGATTTAAAAACTTCAAGATAATTTAATATTAAAACTACAGACAATTGGTAAAATCATATATAACATACTCTTACACTACAAATTCTTTTATAATATTCTGAATGTTATATTCCTATCTTACAAACATATTATATTATTATAAGACGCCCCTCCATAATAATCCAAGAACATCACATCTTAGATCTATGTATAATATATTGTATATACCATATGGAGATTTAGATGTTAATTTATTTTCTTAAAAACATAAAAAAAAAAAATTAATCCACATCCACATTAAAATATTTTTATTTAATATTAACGTAATATTATATTATTCTAAACTATAAAAATAAGTAGTAAAATCATATAGAACAATATCTTACACTACAAATTATTTTATAATATTATAAATGTTATACTCTTATCTTATAAATACATTATATATTGTTATAAAATGTCCTTCAATAATAATCCAAGCATCTCACATTTTAGAACGATGTATTAATAAATTATATATACAATACAAAAATTTTGATGTCAATTTACAGTCTCAAAAATATTGAAAAAAAGCAATCTACATCCACGTCAAAAAACAATTACACATTATTGAGTTCATCTGAAGGTAGATTATTCCAAGGGCAGGGTAAATTATGACAAAAAATCTTGGAACATGCTAAGCGGCTCTCTATTATAGTGTTAAGCATTGCTTGGAAAGAGAGTAGACTATATATAATGGCCTTAGAAACATTCTCTATAATTATTCTTTCTCTTGCAACTCCAAATGTAAACATCACACACTAATGAATGATTTCTATCCAAAAATGTTAAATAGTTAAAATTGACATACTTTTTGCAAGCTTAATTTTTTCCAAATATGATGTTTAATGCTAGCCCTCTAACAGTGCATGCCCTTTTGCTAATTGCAAAATCTGTCAGAATGTATAAATAATAAGATGAAAAGGGAAAAGCCACAACAACCTCCTTTGTGGCCAATTCTTGGGCATCTTCCCCTTAAGTACAAAGTAAACAACCCCTTCACGGACTTGTATCCCTCTTTCACAGACCTATGGCCCTATCATCCTACTCTCGCTTGGCGTCCACCTAGTTGTGGTTATCTCATCATTAGATCTCGTAAAAGAATGCTTTACAACAATTAACAAATCCTTTGCTTTGCGTCCACTTCCTCCTGTAGGGAAGCACATTGGATATGATTTCAAAATGGTGGGTAGCGAAACATAAGTAAAATCTGCAACCTCCAAATCTTTACTCCACACAAAATCGAATCCTTTAGGCACATCCGCAAAGCTAAGATTTCAAGTCTCAATCGTTCACTGTTCAAGAGTTGGGAGAGAGAGATTAATCCAGTAAACATCAAATAAAGGCTCTCTGATCTCATATGCGATATCATGATACGAATCATTGCAAGAGAGAGATTCTCTCCATATCTTGGTCGTGAAGATTGACAAGAAGCACAATATTTGAAGAATTTGTTAGAGGAATTTGTTTAGTTACTTGGAGCGTCTGATATTTCTCATTACCTGTCATTTCTCTAGTGGGTCGATTCATAGGAAATAGTATTTTCCATGAAAAATCTAAGGAAGCGAATAAATGTGTTTATGAAGAAATTTCTGCAGGACCACCATGAGAAGAGAGACGTGAGGGATGGAGACTTGATCGATGTTCTCATCTCTGCAACGGACTTGATCAACGTTCTTATCTCTTCTTTTAATTATTGATTACTCCAAATTAATTTGGGTATCATTTTTAACAGAAAAAGTAGAGGCATTAGAAAAATTCAAGATTTTCAAAGAAAAAATCAAGTGTTTGAGATCATATAGAAGAGAGTTTACTTCTGATGAATTCAACAATTTAAGTGAGAAATGAGGCATTCAGAGACAATCATCTGCTCCTAGATCAACACTATAGAATGTGACGAAATAATGATCGAGGAAGTAGGCTTACTGAATGTGACGAAACAATGATCGAAGAAGTAGGCTTACTGAAGAGAATCTATACACATAGATATATACATTCTTAACGTGGTACTTTTTCGAAGGAATTATGGAAATACATCATATGAGCTTTAACATGGAAGGGCTCTAATAGTAGAGTACTTCAAAATATTTGCAAGTGAATGCTACATTTGGAGAGATGATGAAATTATTTCAGATTTTGACAATAGATATGATGAAGGCATATTTTTGGGATATTCTACAAAGAGAAAAGCATACAAGTATTATAACAAGAGGGTAAACAAGATAGTTGAAAGTGCGAATGTGAAAGTTGATGAAGATATATTCATAGAAGTTCTGACAAACTGACTAGAGATGAATTAGATAAATATTATAACAAAGGAAAATAAAATAAAAAAGAAGAAGAGATAAATGAGGCTTCAACATCTACAGCTAAAACCCCAAGGTATGTAAAGAGAAATCACTCAAAAAATAAGTTTCTTGGAGATAAGAATAAAGGAATTACCATAAGAAGTAAGGAAACTCAAGAACACATTTTGTTGTGTTTACTAAAATGTACCAAAAACTAGGGAAGAAGTATTCAATGATCATAATTGGGTAAAGGAAATGAAAGAAGAACTTGATCAGATAGAGAAAAATTAGATATGGGAACTTGTGCCAAGAGTGACAAAAAAATGTAATTGGAACAAAGAGGGTGTTCAAGAACAAACTTGATGAAAATGGAAAGGTTATAAGAAACAAGGGAATATTAGTTTGCAAAGGTTACATTGAGATCAAAGGTATTTATTTTTAAGAAACATATATCTCTTTTGCACGGATGGATACAATTAGGATATTCTTATTTTTTGAATCCCTTAAAGATTTTAAAGTTTATCAAATAAATGTAAGTCATCATTCTTGAATGGAGAGTCGTAGGAAGAAGTTTGCATTAAGAAACTAGAAGGTTTAAGTCAGGAAGTGATCTAGATGTTGTTTACATATTGAAGGAAAGACCTAGATCATTGTATGGAAGACTAGACAAATATTTGATTGGACAAGGATTTTAAAAGGGATTTGTTTATAGTAACTTATACTATAAAATTGACTCAATTCAAATTTAAATTATCATAGTTTATGTTAATGACACAATATTTGGTGGAAATGATGATATGTGTAGAAGACTTGCTAATGAGATGCATAAGGAATTTAAAATGCCTATGATCTGTGAGTTAAATGTCTTCCTTAGATGACAAGTAAATTGGAACAACAAAGAAATTTTTATTTCTCGGTCCAAGTATACCAGATAATTATTGAAGAAGTTTGGTGTAGAGAATTCAAAACTTTCTTTGTACACCTATTGTCACTAGATGTAAGTTGAAAAAATATGATGATTCATCCAAAGTTTATGCAAGTAAATATAGGCCAGTGATTGGAGGACTTTTATGTTTGACTACTCCTAGACCAGACATTATGTATGTTGTTCATTTAGCAGCCAGATTTCAGAAAGAACCAAAAGAATCACATGTTGTAGTAAAAAGGATTTATAGATATTTGAAGGGTAAAAAAGATTTCAGATTATAGTATCCCAATGATTTCAATTTCACTTTGAAAGCTTATACTGATGTAGACTCGGTTGGATGTGTTGATAACAAGAGGAGTACAAGTGGTGGATCTTATTTCATTGGCTCCTAGTTGGTTGCATTGTCTCGTAAGAAATTTGATTATATATAACCATCTACTACTAGAGATGAATACATTGAAGCATCCTCATGTTGCTATTAGGTAATTTGGATGAAGCAAACATTGATGGATATTGGCATATCATTTGATGAATCGATCTCAATTATGTGTGATAACAACAATGCCATAAATATTTCTAAAATTTGTGTAAAATATTCCATAATGGAACATATATCCATTAAATATATTTTTGAAAGAGAGAAGGTATTGGATATTGAGGTGAGACATCAATATGTACCTACAAAAGAGATGATTATAGACATATTTACAAAACCATTATACAAAAAATACTTTTGAGTATCTCTAGAAAAAGTTAGGAGTTCCACCCCTTGCTAGCCTACACTAATATGCACCAAGGTGTGCACTAGTCTAGGGTAATATATGATTAATCGTTTCTGGATCAGTGCTTGGCAGGTTCCTCTTAGGGGGACTGGAGAAATTTTTTCTTAGGAGAATTTTTTCCCATTGTCTTTGATGTCAAAGGGGGAGAATAAAAGAGGATTTGATGCTAATATTGAGTTGCTTGGTTTGTCGTTGATGAAGTTGTCGTCAATGAAAAAGGGGGAGATTGTAGAACATATTATTTTTGTTGTTGTTTTTATTGTTGTTGTTATCATTAATGGTTCTCATTGATGTCAACATACCTTTGCTAATAGGATGAGCTTCTCTTTTAAGCTTTGGTGATTTGGAATCAACATGCTCTAGATGTTGTGTTGGAATGATATATCTTTGTACATGTTTATCTTGGTCTCATTCATGTTGTAATGTAATGACATACATTCTTTTGGGTCTGAACTGATCTGTCAATTGGTTAATGTGCTTTAGAGATTCACTATGCATTAAAATGTTCAAATTCTATTCTTTGGGTCCATATATTATGGTGATCAGGTAGCATGTTATTTTAAACAAGGAGGTTCTCTATGGTCCATGTTTCATTCCTTTCCATAATGGGAATGTTCGGTGGTGACCTAACTCAAATTATGCTAAGTGAACTTTGAATTTTATGAAGGCATGGGATGATACAAGTAAATTATGGATATGTTTGACATAAAATATGGATATGATGTAAACTTGAAATGATAGATCTTGATATTCCGAAGTATGTGAAATTGTGCTACCAGAGGTTGCAATCCATAGGGTTCTTTGAGTGTTGCAGTTGGCAACAATTATTTTAGTGGTGTATTTCCTTTTCATTATTTCTTATTTTGATAGTAATCTGTCTTTCAATGATAATAGTTATTTTTTGTATTTTGGGTAGTGAGCCCCTCCTAAAGTGAGCATCTTGGCAATAAGCCTCCATTGTAAAAATTTCCTTAATCAATGTCATCTTAATCAATGTTTTGTTAGTAAGAATTAGCATTCTCTTCATGGTTTTTCCCATATTGATTTTTCCATGTAAATTTGGTGTTAATTTTGTATGACATTCTTATGTGCTTTCATGTTCACATATGTTTTATTAATCTGATTGAATTAAGAATTGCTTTGGATGAAATAAGTTTAAGATTTTTTTTTTATGATAGCTCATTCATCCCCCTCTAAGTTATCTTGACTGTCCAACACGAGCACCATCATTCCCAAAAGAATGGAATCCCGGTCCTACTTGATATAGAATACCATGATGGAAAAAGACCTTTGCATAAGGATAAAATTCTATATTTCCACTAATCATAGGTTTCCAAGCCCTACTCATCCATTTGTGCAAATCTAGTAGCCTTGGCATTAATTTATAGAATTACATAATTAGGCCATTGGATATGTGGAATTGTTCACTATTAGAGACCCCTTTTTGAGGTCATAATAGAAGACTAAAATAGGGGAAGTACAATCCCTTTTGATGGGGGTTTTGGAATTGATAGGAGTTCCCTATAAATAAATAAATAAATAAATCTATCATTGATAGGTGTTACTTGGAGCACCTGATATTGCTCATTACCTGTCATTTCTCAAGTGGGTGGATCCACAGGGAATAGCGTTTTCTATGAAAAATCTAAGGAAGAGAATAGATGTGTTTATGAATAAATTGCTGCAGGACCACCGTAAGAAGAGAGATGTGCAGGATCGAGACTTGATCGATGTTCTCTGCAACAGACAACAATGAAATTCAGTCCAACAATAACGACGACGTGGTGAAATGCAACGCCTTGGTATGGTCTTTTATCACTTTATAACCCAAAAAAGTAAATCTCAAAACAAAGTCTTTGAAGCACTTTCCATCAAATATTTAACATTTTTTTTTGCAGAGCGTTATAATCGCAGATTCTGATACATCTGCAGTAACGATTTTGCAGAGAAGAATTTGCCCGGGCATTTCTTTGGCCTTGATTGTGGTTAGCTATACATTGGGGTGGCTACTTCAGAGCTTCGAGTGGCTTGTTCCAGAGGGCGTTGTAATTTACATGAAAGAGAGGTTTGGAATCACCGCATACAAATCAATTCCATTGTACACCATTATTAGACCTCGTCTTCCTCTCCATCTCTATTTATATGCCTGGTAAACATTCAGAAAAAGTAGTTTTAACAACTGAGCACATTTGTCGGTCTTTTATTTACTAGGATTCACTTGAAAGGTGCAAAATTTTCCATTTGTTCTGTAATAGGTCTTCTTGTTATATTTATATTCTCAGGCCTTCACTTAATGATGGTAGATTGTGAAGTCTAAGGATTATGTTCTTAGGAGTGTTCTATCAAAATTAGAAATTACTGGTTAAGCTTTGTGTATCTTTGGTCTTCCTGTTATATTTATAATTTCAAGCCTTCAGTTTTTTTCCACAGTTAGTATGATCAATGTAAATCTTAATAATCTTAGATTATGAAGTCTAAGGCTCGGGTCTTATGGAGGAGGCTTCCTTAAAATAGAGTTTTGGCTGCTTAGATTTTTTAGAAATATTTAAATGTCATCGGTCCTATGAATTTTATAGTAGATTTAAGCTTACGATTTCAGCTCCTAAATTTAAGGACTTTCTAACTGATGGAATATTAAAAAAAGTCAAAAAAATACTTTCCTTCTAAATGTTTGGTTCTGGTTGAAATAAAATGTAAAGATCTTTGACATATGGCAAAAATTTCTCCTAAGCTAGTGGGGAAATTTATAGCACCACTCCACTTTCACCCGCTCAAATTTATAGGCCTAAAAATGCAGGGCTCGTATTTTGGAGGGAAAGAAAATAGATGCATGTTACAATGTATATGATGGATTCTAATGACTTTCTTATTACTTCTTTAATGCATATTGAGACCAATTTGTACATGCATAGGTGAATGAAATGTAAGTTTAGTGACTTGTCATTGCTTAGATCTATGAGATCTAACATAATTCTATGATTAATGCAAGAAGCGGGAGCACTAAAGACAAAGGAGTATAAGTAGGTCAGACAGAAACAATGCAAGATGACCTTGAACTAGTCATTCAGGCAATGACTAGTCACCCTCCCTACATGAAATTCCTTTCATTTACTTATTCATGTATATATTTCTCTAGATTTGTATTAAATAAGTAAGTCAATCTCACGGCTTATGTGAGATTAAATGGACAACTTACATTCAATAATGATTACTTTTGTTTCAAGAAGCTTTGTAAGATTTTTCTTGCACTTCATGCATCTATATCATTGAAAATGACTTGGCATTTTTTAAATTTATTTAAGTTATACCATTTATACACTTGAGTGCAATGTAGGAGGTTTAAAAATGTACCATTTTATTTGAAAATTATTAATGGACTCTACCTGATTGAGTCATAGTAAAAATATGGTAATAGTATCATTTAACCATATAAAATATACATTAAGATCTAAATGAAACCATGAAAAAAACTAAAAATGGGAGTAGATTATCCATCTTGGCACATACCAAGCTCGATGGGTTTGTTTTTGGCCATAAATAGATTTTATCCATCTTAGCACATACCAAACTCGATGGGTTTGTTTTAGGCCATAAAGAGTTTTCCTATGTCTAAAGTCTAAGTATTAATCTCAAAAAAACCTTGGTGACTACATCATGTAGATTTCCTCTTTAGTATAGTAGTAGTTAAGGTGTCTAAACCACTAATTCCATAATTTTCTCATTTCATCTAAATTAGTAAGCAAGTCAATGGGAGAAATTTCAATAGAAAAGTGTCAGAAGGTATACAACATGCCTTCGTTATCTAAACTCCAGAAAGATATTAAATTGTTTCTATATAAATACCTTATCTCAATTGAATTAGGGAAACACTAAACTATCATGATATATACATGTATTTGTTTCCATTGTATTTGGTATCCAAAATAAGATGCTTAAGTATTAATGTGGCATATACAACTTTTTTCATAGATGTAAAATATATATAATAAAAAAGTTACATATGAGAATTATTAAAGCACATGGTTTATTGAAGCATGACTCACCAAGTTACTACCTTTTATTTTTGATTTTGTTTAAAACTTCCCTTGATTATTAAAATAGGGCATGTAGAACCTTTTAACAAGTTTTGGTGGTTGTTTAATGTCTTGCTTAGAAAATCCTTTTGACTTTATCTTTATACAAGAGCTCAAGGTATTTCAAAATCCTTTCTCACCTAATAAAAATATTATTTCAGGCTAATCATTTATTCTGGTACGACTAAAATGTGACAATTTTTTATATGGTATTTTTGGTCAAAATACTTCAACTGGTTAGATGTGGAAACATTTTATTTTATATTGTGGATAACAATATTATGAGGGAACTTGCATTTAAACTACAAATTGGCCAATGTTTATGCTACCAAGGGTGATTTAGTCCATTAAATATATTGACATTCAAGCCAGACTAATTACACTTAAAAAGAAATCAAACTTCGTGGATATGTAATGAAGAAGCATAGCATAATTGTTAACAATTAAGTTACAACCATTTACTCATTATTTTTAATTACAAGTTATACATTTGAGAAAAGCTCTTGTATGAAATCGCATGGATATGATTCAAGTTTGAGTTTAATTAATATTTTCCAAGGTTTATAAAATTAAATAATTTACATAGGGAGGGACATATAATGCATTAAATTTATAATGAACAAAAGAATTTAAATGATTTAAGATCAATGGAAGATGTAGAAACTAAAGTAGGGTAATTCCTTCATCATATAGGATGAATTGAAAATCCATCTTTATGCAAAAATATACATGTCGATCAAAATATTAAGATGTAGATATGGATTTGAAAACCATATGATGAGTTGGATGATGATCCAAAATTATCTTTATATATAGCCATTATCATTCATGATGAAGGCCCTTTAAAAATATTTATGCAGCCAACATGAATTCATATGATGTATTAAATATACATAGAAATATAAATTATTAATATTTTTAAAAAAATAGTTATTAATCGTTCTCGAATACTATCAATATATTACATTTATAATTTATTTTTTATTAATATAAGTGAAGGAAAAACCTTCAACTTATCACAAATCACAATGAAAAACCATCGAAACAAAATCACCCTTATGAACCGTAGATGACATGGACTATATATAAAGATATAGATATGCATATGCATGTGTGCAAACACACATACACACATTGGATGATATGTCTAAGACAACAATCTTAATTATTTCAATATATTCTTATAAGTTACATTTGATGACATATTTCTCTAACATTTCAATTATGATTGCTCTATTTATTGAGGAGTTTCTTTTTAGTTTTAAAAAGTCACATTCTAGAAATTTGGCTAACATATCAACCTCAACTTATTTTATTTATTGATTTTAATTTTAAATTTTTATAATATATCTTGAATGATGTAATTGCCTTTATATCAATTTTTAATGCTTTTATTTTTTGAACTATTTTCTTAATTTAAAATTACTTTATTTCCTTTTAAGAAAGGGATAGAAAACAACTCTTCCCATAAGTAAAGATAAATTAAAAAATCTAAATAAAATGAAATAATATGACTTATTTATGTGTTATAACTATTTTGGTGCTAATTAGGTTGCTTCTTTGGTAAAACAACTATGTGAGTAGAACAGTCTCATACTTTATCTAATAAAAAAAATTATGTAAAACTTTTGGAATTCTTACATCATCACTTTCTAAAGGATCAATATGTTTACATTAAAATTATATTTTTTATTACAAATAACACACACTATTACATAATTAAAGGCTCCCACTCCCACTGATCGTCTGACTATCAGTTTCATTGTTAATGCTACCGCGGCTCGCTTAGCTATATGTTCTGTTGTTAATGCTATCATAGATTTCTTGGCTAAAGGTCCATCTCAGGATCCTTTTGCATTTGGGGTTATGTAAATGGCATGGCAACGCCTAATGCTGGTGGGTTTTCAAATGTGTCATCGATGGTTCCTACATTTTTCATCACTTCTGCTAATAAGTCATCTATCGCTAGGGTTTATTTTGGGTGTGATGCAATGGATCCTTCTGAAACGGATCATATTCCTTCTGCTAGAACTCATTTTTTAGTTTTTGAGGTGGGTGGAGCTGAGTTTGACAAGGATGCTTTCCCTAAATTGGTCAATATGGTATCTCTTGGTCTGGTTTCCCTGCTGACTTATTCTTCTAATCAAAACAATGGAGGCCTCTCTGATGTTGGAGAGGTTTCTAGGGTTTCCTATGGGTGTATAGGTGATGATGTGAGGGCAGGGAATCTACAAGGGTTGAATATTGATAGCAGGTTTATTCCTATATCTAGGGGTTTTTCCATTAAGCTGATTGCGGAGATGAGAGAGGAAACATATCATATGTTTATGTTTTCTCCACTCATGGAGTGATCTATCAGTTCAGGGGTTTCTAGCCATGCCTCCATGACTTGCATGCTTGGATCTCACAACATTGCGAGTGTGGCTAAAGAGTTTTTAATTTCAAATTTTGAGAATGCTTAGGATAGAAATAGAATATTGTGTGATCATTTTTGTAGTTGGGAGCACATATTTTTTCAATGATTAAATCATGGTACCCTGATTTCAATCCTTCTTTTGAAATGTTTAATTAAATTCTGATTTGAGTTCAGATCCCTTATCTTCCTCTTCATCTATGGGTTAATTATGTTTTAGAGGAAGTAGGAGATGCTCTTGGGGATTTTGTGATGGTGGATGATGAATCATCTGATATTCTTCATTCCACCTTTTCCTGGATTCTGATAGAAATGAATGTTTCTAAAGGGCTGCTTGTTGAGATCATAATCAAATCTTCTAAGGGTAGTTGGGTTCAAACTTTGGACTATGAAGGGATTGCCTCAAGGTGTAGAAGATCTTTTAGAACTGGCGATGCAACTACTCAATGTGGATTGGATGGATTCATGGTGGAATGTTGCTTCTAGTGAGCATTATACTATTCAGAAGAAATTTGAAGCTCAAAGGAGTTTTTCCCAGGTGGTTGTGAAGGATTCTCCATGTCCCGTGGCTTCTTCTTAAACTAATCTGGATACTATTGGTGGCACTGTTGAGGCTACTGTGAAGATGCTTGATCCTCCTATTGTCTCCCCACATGTGAGAGGGAATATGCCTCAGGATGCTATTTCTAGTGATAGTGTTGATAATGTTTTTCCTGTTGGTAGGATATCTAATAAAGTGTTGGTGGATGGTCTCTCTGTAGGCAATCTGTCACAAGATGGTAGTGGTCCAAAGAAAGGTTTGTTGGCTTGGCATGCAGAGGCAACAAAGGTTGAAGAGGGTTGTATAAGAGTTCAAGGCAAGAAGGTTAAATCGTCACCACCCTCTTTTGACATGACTCTTCGGTCCCATAAGGGTAGTGTTAAAGGTAAATCATAATGATCCTTTGTTGGGGGTGTTTGGGCTGGAGTTGTTTGTTCTCTACTTTTTGGCTTCTTGCGGGTGGTTTTCTTGCAGCTTTTATTTCAGGTTGTGGGAGTTTCCTGGTAAAACCCATATCTTAGGTAGTGGGAGTCTTTAAATTCTCTAGTTGTTTGGTGTTCTAAATTTTCAATTTTTTGACAATATTTTTTTGTTGTGGGTCAAGATTCATTCAAAATTTGTTTGCAAAGGGTTTTGACACACACCATTGCATATAACAACCTTACATTTTCCACTTTGCAAATTCTTAAATATCAAAAGATATGTTTTTAATAATATTTAGCCTTTTTCCTATGCATGCATAAATTTATAATTAAATGTTTCGTAATCGAATTTGATGAATGCTTAACTACAATATTTAAACTCATATAATAGACTATAAAAGCTCTTCTTTTTTCTTTCCTATACAATAAACACTAAAAAAACATATTAGATTATTAAAAACATCTCAATTAAAAACACATGAGAAAATAATTTAACATACACTATTAATTTATCTTTTTCTCTATACATATTTACTACTCTATTAAAATATTACGAAATACTATTCTATGACATCATGAATGACATATTCTTCCACAGGTATCTTTTTAAACTGTCACGCCTTCAGTAATAATCCAAAAATATTACACAAAAAAGATAAAATATTACTATTCTGTGAGGTCATGGATGACATATTCTTACCCTTACATAGTGTCAGCCGCCCTGTAATTGTCGAAGACACCACAAAAGTTTTAGCAATCACTTCTTTTGTATTAAAAAGCTAAAAATTGCTGAAAAGAGCTTGAGAAAATCTTGAATTTTTAAGACTGTTCACGTGCAGTTGTCTACTTGTCTTTCACTTTTCTAGTGTCCTAATTGCTGACATAAACCAGCGTTGAAATGGGATGCACTAAATTAAGACAGGCATTCTATTGATCTATAAGAGTACATATAGGGAACTGACCAAGTGCTATCTATCAAGCGTTCCTGGGCGGAAGGTAGGGTGTCAAATATGGCGTTACAAGCATCTTCCATTATTGTTCTTGTTATTACACTGCCTTTACTTTTGCTAATTGCAAACTTTCTCAGAGGTAGAAATAATACCACAGCAGAGGTAAAGCCACCGCAACCTCCGTCGTGGCCAATAATTGGGCATCTTCCTCTTCTAAGTAGAAGCAAACAGCCCATTCACACAATTTTGTACTCGCTTTCAGAGCGCTATGGGCCCATCATGCAACTCCAACTTGGCATCCGCCGTGTTTTGGTCATCAGTTCTTCAGATCTGGCAAAAGAATGCTTTACAACAAATGACAAAGTCTTTGCTTCGCGCCCACTTATGGCTGCAGGAAAGCATACTGGGTATGACTTCAAAATGTTCAGTTTGGCGCCTTATGGCTCCTACTGGCGAAACATCAGAAAAATTTGCAGCCTCCAGCTGTTTACGGCAAATAGAATCGAATCCTTCAGGCACGTTCGGACGGAAGAAATTTCCGCTCTCATCCGTTCACTTTTGGAGAGTTCGCAACCAGAGATGAATCCAGTGAACATCAGGTCGAGGCTCTCAGATCTCACATTGAATATCATCGTGCGAATGGTCGCCAGCAAGAGATTGTCGGCGGACCTCTGTCCAGAGGATTTCAAAGAAGCGCAGCGGTTTAAGGAGATGATAAAAGAAGGTTCCTTGTTATCTGGAGCATTAGATATTGGCTACTACCTGCCTTTACTCAAGTGGATCGATCCGCATGGACTAGAGTTTTCAATGCAAAATCTACAGAAGAAGAGAGAGGTGTTTATGAATAAATTGGTACAGGATCACCGACAGGTCAAAGGGGTGCGTACTCGAGATTTCATGGATGTTCTCATCTCTGCAATTGACAACAATGAAATCCAGTCTGACAATAACGACGATGTGGTGAAAGCCAACGCCTTGGTATGTTCTTTTATCACTTTCTCTTACTTAATTTTGAATGTTTCTGAAATTTTGTCTTATCATTGTTTGTATTACAGAGTGCTTGAAGTAGAGACCGTGCCCTTACCGTTAAGATAAGATAAACATGAGTTTTAAGCTCTTATTTACAAGATTTGTCCTTTGGTTTTGCAGACCTTGATAAATGCAGGTACTGAAACATCCTCTATGACCATCGAGTGGGCACTGTCAGCTCTGATGAACCACCCTGACATTTTGGGCAAGGCCCAGCAAGAGCTCGACACACATGTCGGACGGGACAGATTGATGGAGGAATCAGATATTCCCAAGCTGAAATATTTGCAGGCAATTGTGAAGGAAACTCTGAGGCTTCATCCAACGGCACCCCTCCTGCTTCCTCATGAATCTACCGAGGCCTGCACTGTTGGAGGATATCGTATTCCCGCAGGAACTCAACTGTTCGTGAATGTGTGGGCAATTCACCGCGACCCTGCCGTGTGGGAGCGCCCCACGGAATTCATTCCTGAACGTTTTCTCAAGAGCGGGAAGGAGATTGATGTGAAAGGGCAGGACTTTGAATTGATTCCGTTTGGTTCAGGGAGGAGAATCTGCCCGGGCATGCCATTGGCGTTGATTGTGGTGAGCCATACATTGGGGTGGCTGCTTCAGAGCTTCGAGTGGTTTCGCCCAGAGGGCACTAAAATTGACATGACAGAGGGGCTTGGACTCTCAACGCCCAAATCAATTCCATTGAAGGCCATTATTAAAGCTCGCCTTCCCTTCCATCTCTACTGATATGCCTGCTTGCTCTACGGAGTTGTCGGTTGCGCTTGTCAATCATATTACTAAGAACTCCTCCGAAGGTTCAATGTCGTGTACTGCATGTCGTGTCAAATTTCTAATCTTCCTTCCACGTTTCAATATCCTTGTACATCAATTTCAATACCATGAAGTGCAGATTCTCTTCTGGTGATCATTGATGGGGAGCCTCCCAAGTGTACAAATGTCATAGTATGTTGAAAAGGATTATAGAATCTTATCCGTGTTTGTAATACTTATCTATATGGATGGCTATAATTTTCCCGTCTGTATTTCCGAAAGCGTTTTGTCATATCTAAATGAAACACGAAGAGCAAGTTCCTCCCTCACATTATATATTTTTCGGGTTTTGTCTTGTAATATAATTATGTCAAAAAGTGGAACTCGTTAAAACTAAAATACAGAAACTATGCTTTTGTTAACTGAAATTACAATTTTAGTTTTGATTGGCTGGCGCCATCAAACAACCAGATTGTACAGTTTCATGGTGGAGAATTTGTATTCTTGAAAGAGAGGTCACAAGTTCAAATCTCATTAGGGGTAGGATATGTACGCCTCAATTGTACCACAATTAGGTGCCTCCTGCAAGGAGTACGAGGTAGTCCCACATTCCTCTCACCATATGTAGACCAAACAACAAATGGTTGGTATCACAGACTATAAAAATTCCTTTCCTTTCCTAGTATCTTTAACAAATATAAATAGATCCGTTTCAAACAAGGGTAAACACAAAGGAGCACAACGAATAAAAATCGTCGGAAGAAATAGAAATAAAAATTAGTATATATATTTATTAAAAATTAAAAAAATATTGTTGATGTGAGTAGCTTAAACAACTAACCAATTAAATGTGAAACCCTGGATCACAACTTTGTATTCTGAACAATGAACGTCAAATCTTACACTATTGAGCTTAGGGTGGGTTTCATGTATACTATTGTATCTAGCAAATTTATACTTATTTTTAAGATGCTTTATTATGTAATAGTTAGTATGATATTGTACAAATAGAATTATTTAAAAACTACTGTGAACAATTCTATATATTAAAGGACAATTCTAACAAACACACACACACACATTATATCATGTCACTATACCTCATATTTAGTTGAATGTTCTTGTGCATTACTAGGTTGTGCATTCCACTCATCTCCCTTTGGATGACTTGTGTGCTTCTGACTCTCCCCATAGTAATATTGATAAAGGTTTTACAACCATGTCTCAGAGGACCCACACATTAATAAATGCCCTAATCTTGAGAAATATCAGCACGACTCACCTCCCAAATTGTGTTCTCTCTTGTAATTTAGGTACAACTTGGTCGTAATGGCTCCTGAATGTCCTTGTTCTCTTCCTTCACCATGCGTTGCATCGATGTCTATGCATGTGGGGAAATTAAACCCCTTAGATCTACAATTGACTTCTATATTCTTGTCTTTGAGGATGTAGTAAAAATGAAGTCTGTGAAAATCAATCTTTTCTTCACTTCTCATAGTTTGTTGCTTAACTAGTCTATGGTCATCTCTTCTTACTTTACTTGAATAGGTCACCAATGTTGGCAGCCATTTCTAAAAGGTGACATTAAAATTTATCCTTGTGCATGTGACTTCCTTAATGTTGTGTTTGACTGTTAGTGAGATTAATGTTTTATTCTCTATGGAAAATGCTGGATCTAGGGCTAGATTGCGCTTATGCTAAAACCATGGCATCCTAAATTTGATCCTTTCACCATGTCTTTCAATGTTAAGTTTTTTTAGATCCATCTTCCAAATGTAGCACTCCAATTTTATATTGATGCTTACTTTGATGCAATTGGCAATACTCTTGGCTAGAGATCATTGTATAGAAAATTTTTGGATGAGAAGTGAGATAGAATTATCCTAAAGTGAGCTCAAGTCAATCCTTGAGTGACTTCCTTAGTTTTCTATTTTAATATCAATCTAGGGTCATAATCTTGTGAAAGGTATTAGGGCTAGATTCCTAAGGGCTAAAGATAGTGAATTAGTCAGAATGAATGCAACTAAATTCATGTTTATTGTCTTTTTCTAAATCTTAATTCAGACCTCTTATCCGCTCACTAACTCATTTGGGTTCATTTTCTGATGAAAATTATCCACGAGCTATGGGATTTCTTTTGCTTTGTCAGATTTTACATGGAAATTTTGATTTTTTTAAAAAGCATTGTGCGTGTTCATTGGAATTTCGACGGCAGAAAATTTGTTTTTTTTTAAACTAATGTATGCGGGTTCATTATAATATGTAGGCACAGTAAAAAATTGGTCGAACACATAGTCGGTGTAGAGGCGCACATGCTAGGTCAGTTGAATAAGATATGCATTCGAATTGAAATGACTACATCGATCGACATTTTTATCTTTCTGAACTCGAGTCTTACATTTCTCTTCCCATTTTGGGCATTTGGGAAATTAGTTTGTGATTTTACATTGTTTCTAATAAATTTTTCATTGCTAGGGAACACATTTTTTCATAGTGCATTCTTATTTGTTTTCCAATGTTGTGCCCTAGTTTCAAACTTTCCTTTGGGTGTAGCAAGCACCAGATTTGAATCTTGTGGTTGAATGTTTCTATTGTGGGAGGACATGGTGTAATAAGAACTCATCAAAGAAAGTTTCAAAAACTATATCCAAACTTATTTTTCGATTCATTCCATAACCAATACCATAGGTTCAAAAATAAACAAGTTTTTCTATGGTTGTATTTTCATAGTCATGATAGTTAGACTGTTCATCCATAAAAAATTTCAACAAAATACTTAGATCACACATCCTTTCTGATTCTTTTGAGGATGACCAACCCTGATGGATCATTACAAGTCAATTTTAGAACATGTAGACATCAACCAAATACAAAGAACTTGTTCATTGTCAAGATCATAAAGGATATGTTGCCAATGATGCTTTGATTAATATGACAGGACGCCACAATTCAATTTTAAATGAGAAGAAATTATCTATGGATGTTTCATGTCCAAAGGATGTTTCATGTCCAATGGAAGTTTCATGTCCATGGTTCCACCTAAACCCAACCATTGGTTCACTATATTTTCTTTGATTGACTCTTTGTTAAAATCTATATCTTGAGTATCTAGAGAACCAACAATTTTGTTTGTTTCACAATGATTTACACATAATCACCTTGGTAATTATTAAAGATACTCTCCAGACACATTTGTTAAAGTCATTTTGCTAGTGTATATGAAGACTTAAGGTGGTGGATTCTTTGACTTAAGCCTCATTATTAGTTTGAATTTGAATTTTTATTGAAGATGCTAAAATGAAAGCCTTTGAGCTACTGTGAATAACTCAACTAGCTCTTGAGGGATCTAGATTTCCCCTAGTTGTGTTGAGAAATGTGATTTGAAAAACTCCTTAGGGGTGGGTGAATCCTTTTTACTTATCTTTTTTCATTTTTTTTTCTTTCTTCTTTTTTTTTTTCTGGGTCTTACTATAAATTGTTACAACTGAAGTGTCACTATGACTTTTTGTGGGAGGGGTTTACTACACTTGTGATGTGTTTTTCAGAAACACACATTAGTCTACATCATGTGGCCAAACTAATTATAATATTATTTTTGCGTATATTTATTATGTGATTATTATTTAAATTATTATAATTTTAATATATATTGTATAAATTTACTAAGGGTATCTATGAACGCATAGAAAATGAGTAAAATTTAAAAGATCAAATCGAGAGGGCACATAACTCACCAAATATACAAAAACCCAAACAAATTAATAGTTTTACTAGTTTATAGAACAATTCCAAACTTGAAAGGAACAAACAACTAAGGAAACAAGCAACCAATGGAATGGAGACCTCATTTTTCAATAGTGGTTGGGAAAAATAACTTTTTACCTAGAGTTTACCTATAGAATGAGTAACTTAAAACTCTTCAAAAAAATTTCTCTTTTGAAACCAAATTTTCATAGTTAGCAATATGAAGAAATGTGAGTCCATGGATAACTTCCTTATATGGTGAATTGAGCAACGCAAAACTCATTTTTCAATGGTGCTAGGGTTAAATAGGTCTCATATACTAGACTGTACACTTACGAGTAACTTAAAGGTGCTTCAGGATTGAGCATAATTAAAACAAAATGACTCAAATCAAGTTGTTGGTGATAAATATAAAAAAATACCATTGTTGAGGAGCATAGGGGTGTTTCCCTCAAAATTAGGCCTTCAAAAATCAACTCAAATTGAAGGAGGTATTGTTTCCAGGACTGTAGAGAAAGGTTCCTTAGGGAGAAAGAACCTTTTGATCCAATTTTGTACTTGTATCATAAACTTTTTTCATTAGACATTGAAAAACATTTCTCTTTAATGGAGGCTTTTCTTTCCAATCTCCCCAAATGCCCTATAGATTGAGGCAAACTTTGCATTAAAAAGGCCATTTTATTGAAATGGTGTGGCACATGAGAAAAACAAAAAATACTTAACCCCTTAAGAGTTTGGTATGCTACTAGAGGAAGATCCATCTCAAGAAGAACAACTAAACCATCCTAGGCATGTAATGAGAAGTCACGAAGAAAGAGGAAAGAGATAGGTTTACCCAACTTTCATAAATGAATTTTTTTCCTTCTTGCACTCATGATAACATTAGGAGTAAAAAAATCATCAAAACTATTATAAAGCTAAAATTTCGTCCAAGCATGATTTTGGTTACAATTTGTGTAGTCTAATTTTGGCAACTCTTGTACATTCACTCAAGAAGGATTCTCACTATGGGAACCATCAAAATTCAACATGAGAAAACCACACACTAGTTTTCTCTCTAACTTGTAATTTCCTATCCCTTGAACAAAAGTGGAATATTTTACACTATTTTAATAGTTTAATTTGGTTTAAATTTTGAATGCTTATATAGTAATTTTATGCTTAAATTTTTGAGACCTATACAATAAAAACTTATGAGATATAAATTTATTTTTATAATTTTGGTTTGCATATCTAATTATATTTAAAATTTTGATTCCATTTATTTAGATTTTGTTTAGTTTATTCATTTTAATTCTTTAAATTTTATTTACATCCACTTTTTGGCTCGAGGAATAAAGAATGGATGTAGCTTGACGCCTGACCCTATATGGTCATTTCCAGTGAAGGAGATACGTAGTGGATCAAGCTTGATTTTAGATGATGTTCATTATGTTAAGGTCACCATGAATTCAGGGCTCCAAGGTTACCTAAGTGAACCAAGTGCCACAATAGTACAAAGGTCATCTTTGCCACAAATTAGAGATATGGTGGTGTGTTTGATTAAATGTTGATGGCTAACCAAAAAGGAATTGTTAACTTTGTGAATTGGGAATTAAAAAATAAATAAAATTGAAGTTGATAATCTTATAAAAGCATCAAAATAAATAGGGACATCTTTAAAGAGTTCATGTTCATGTGTCCCTCTTGGTGGACATTGTTACAAGAACAAAGTTTCCATAGCCTGTGAAGAAAGACTGTGTCAAATAATATCAATGAAGAGAAAAATAAGGAGAGAATTGCTAGATTGTGGTCTAGCTTGGAATGAAAAAGTGATGGAAAATGTTATTTTCCCTGCTAAAATTGTAAGGGCTTAAAGATAAGAAGACTTCTAATCAAAACAAAAGAGAAATAATCTAGGCAGCATGGTTACATTGAAGGGGGGCATGATTATCGTCCATTGGTAAGTTGTTCATTATATCATTTAAATAATTTATATACATAAGAAGTCACTTGATGATGAGATCATGATCATGGTTTATTTATGTTGATCATTTTTTTATAGGTGGAGAACTCTTGGGCACATCATATGGACCACCAAAACCCAGAGAATGTGGTTTTCCAGGTGGTGGAACATGGAGGTGTGAATATCAAAGCTGAAGGTAATGATCATAAGGAAGAAGATGATCATGCACCAGAAAACACAATTGAAGATGATGGTATAAATACATTGATCCATGAAACATTTAGTATTAGCGTAGTTGATCATGGTGATCAAGATGACCTTGATGTTGTTCATGATTTACCTCTACTTGAGAGGGCATACGAGGCCATTTACGAAGGCTCCAAAACAAATATTCTCTTTTTTGTATTGTTGTTGGTGAACTTGAAGGTTATGAATGGTTTATCCAACATAAAAATCTCATGTATGTTAAGGTATGTCAGATATGCCATCTTTTTCACATATTTTGTTGTAATTTCATTATAGTTAATAAAGGGTGAAACATGTACCATTAATATTATTTATATTAACAAATTATATTTTTGTTTTAGATTGATAGGTGAGTTTTTGTTACCACCGTCAAATATTCTACCTCGCTCATACCAGGAATTATCTATCATTTTGAAAGATATTGAAATGGAGTATCAAGCAACAGATGCATGTCTCAATTATCATATTATATATCATTTAAACAACATGAATTTGCAATAGAATACCCTAAATGTAATATCAAAAGATATCAAACAGATCAACTAACAAAAAAGGTGCCTTGCAAGGTTATTCATTATATTCCCATTATTCCACATTCGCAGCAATTATTTAGGTGCATTAGTCTGGCACAATTTATGGATTACCATGCACACAATAGAAGTCAAGATGACATTATTTAAATTCCTATGAATGGTTCTATATTTATGGACATAGAGGAAAAGTGGCCACACTTTAAAGAAGAACCACGTAATCTCTAGCTTTCATTTGTAGTAGACAGTGGCAATCCATTTGGAGAATTGAGATCTATTTAATTGGTGTGGCCTATTTTTGTTATCAACTGTATAGTCAAAAAATGGAAGCACTTCCATTGTAGACATGTTTAGCCTTACGAGTAAGTGGTTTAGGGTCATG
The DNA here is from genome assembly GCA_018584345.1 of Thuja plicata. NCBI lineage: Eukaryota > Viridiplantae > Streptophyta > Pinopsida > Cupressales > Cupressaceae > Thuja > Thuja plicata. The sequence goes on along the minus strand of MU227980.1, from coordinate 2,117,739 downwards.
GAAAGTGCCTTGAATGGGTTCCTGACTTTGACATGGCTTCCTCCCTGATCTGTTCCTCTTTCCACTCCTGTTTGGCCTGATTTCTGCATTTTGAATGGCAGACTGATGATTTTGGACTTTAGGGTCAAGGTCAACATTTTAAGTCTATGTCAACCTCAATCCTAACCTAGGTCAGGGTCAAACTCAACCTTGACCCAATGTTCAAATCCTGGGATCTTCCAATTTCCAGAGGTCGGCCTTTGCAAAAAGTATTTCCCACTTTCGGGTCGGCTGTTTCAGGTTCCAAAGCATTCATTCTGAAATTATATTTAATATAGGTCCTCTCCTAGGGGTAAAGGATTTAATGGGATTTAATTCTCCTATGTAGGCCTCCTTAGAAGATTGTGCCCTAATTTCATATAAAAGGGAAGCTTTCTCTCTCATTTTCTCTAAGTCTAAGAAGCAAGATTGAGAATTATCATCAAGCATTCTTAATTGAGAGCAAGCAATCAAGTAAGATTTCAAGCAAGCATTCATCCATTTCAAGTATCCATTTCCATGAAGGAGATCCATTGGATTCCATTGAAGGATTGAAGCTGCAAGGTGCCGTTTTGGTGATCTCTCCATCCATCTTCTTCCAAGCCTATTCCAAATTCAAGAACCCATACAAGACTTGGTGTTGGAGATCTACAAGCAAGAGATTTAAGACATCTTACCCTTTCTACATTCTACATTTGAAGCATACTTGTGGATTCAAGGATTCGAATCCACCACAAGGACTTTTTTTTAAGCAAGGTGAATTTATGCATTTGCTTTGTTTATTTCTGCAATTTCAATTACATATATTTGAGGTTAATTCCTAAACTAGGGTTTCACCAAGGCAAACCCTTCCCCCACAAAAAAACAATCTCCTTTTTCTTGCAGGTACAGGTACAGAACAGAGGATTTGAGCCTAGTTCTGGATACCCTCTTTGGAAAACTTTCGGGATCCGTAAACAAACTCACTTTTAGATCTGTGCAGGTCAGGGTCGACATTATTGGGTCAGGGTTGACATTTGTGGGTCAAGGTCAAAAATTTTCATAAGATGACATCCGAACGAAAAATGATTTCTGGGTTTTGTTTGTCTCTGCGTTTTGGTTAGGTATCAACTATTAGTTTTTCTAGAAACAGTCTACAGACCTCAGAAAAAAAACATTTTTTGATCTACAATATTTCAAGGTTAGTGCATTTCTCACATCTTTTCAATTACTATTTTACATCATTTCTATACATATAATTAACATAATTTAAGGTGTTTCCTTTGTTATTCTCCTTTCCAAATAGTTGATTCATTTGTGTATTAACCCTTCTCTTGGGTTGATCAACTTGGATCTTCCATTTGTGAATTTGGGAATAAGGAAGGAGCATCTTATCTTCTCCCTAATCACAATTGAGATACATAATTAATTCAATTCAATCAAGGTTAAAAGGATCCAATACAATCTAGGTAATTCAAAGAATAATCTACATCCCCCATTTTTATATCTTACATTTTTAACAAACAAAACAAAAAACATCTAAATACTTTATCTTACATGTTGGTAACAATTCCATTTTATATGTTACATTTTGGTGAACCCACGATAGACAACTCTTTCTTTTTGGTGTTCGATTTACATTGTGTATGCTAGATCTTGCATGTTCTTTCAAAATTGCATTTCAATTCAATAGATCAAAATTTTGTGTTAGTTCATTGGCATTGTATTGGTGTATGAGCTTTATCACATCTAGTCCTAC
>MU227980.1:2066015-2099099 GCA_018584345.1 Thuja plicata | reverse complement strand
TATAAAATCATATTATTTTATTTCTATGATAAAACAAAAAAAAATACTAAATATAAACAAAAATAACTATTAAATTAAAATATTTCTTATAAATTACAACTATTTTCTATTAATTAAACCAAAAAAATTAATTAAACATGGATTTTTAATTAAAAAACAATTATTTAATACTAAATAAACAAAAAAAACTAAAACAAAACATTAAAATTTTAAAAAAAAAAATGTACTCACCCCTTCCGGCCGGAATACCCTTGTAGCGCTCTGCTAAGCCCCCACCCGCTGAATCCGAATGAGGCGGGCAGGCTTTTTTTTCCCCTTTTATTAATTTTGGGGGGTCCGGCCGGACCCCCCGCGCCACATAGGCGCCAAGTGGCACCTAAAAAGTGCCACAGGGGTCCGGCCGGACCCGTTCCGGCCGAACGTATTCCGACCGGAAGGGGTACGGCCGGACCCCTCTAAAATGTCCTCTACTGCGACACATTATTGTACATTTACCCATCAATACAATTCCTTTGTACTTAACTCTTTCTCCTCTGTGATGTTGTGCTTCACTGTGTGTCAGTATTTGTTGAATTCATTAGCTCTCCCTTAACTTGATTGATTAGCACTGCATGAAGTTTATCCTTTATCAGTTTCTCTTCAGAATCTTCTATCAGTTCACTCCCCCATGTATCTGATTGCTTGCGAAAATGAATTATGCTTGTCTCTTATATAGAAATGATATTTCTTAATTCTTGGTTCTTGATTCTTGATTATTGGCGTGAAAAACAATCCAGCCAAATTGATTTGCGGCTTTAACTCCTTATTTATCTCGTAGTTATATTATTTCTAGTTGTATAAATCATCTTTAAATCACTTAATTAACTGTGGTTCAATAAAACAAATAAAATAACCAGTTAATTCTATCTTTAAGCTTTGCCAGCTAGATATTTTGTCATTTTCTAATCCCTCTATTCTGTTAGTTAATTCTATAGTTCGTCGCCGGTGACAACTGCCAGTTCCATCGGTACAACTTCAGTTAGCTTTGGGATCTCCGTCTGTTGGGCATCATTGGATCTTGCTTGTTGGGCAACACTATTTCCAGCTCGTCGGGCATCCTATGATTTCTACTTCATCGGGCATCCTGTGATTTTTGCTTCATCGGGAAACACTGTCTTCTACTCGTCGGACATCACTGTGACTTTATCTCTATATTTACCGATGGTGTGCACTCCATTGGTGTAGTTTGTCACTTGGTGAATACTTGATTTTTATGCATTTCTAAAAGCATAACCTCTGTTCCATTGATTCTCTGAAGTCTTTGGAATTATGTATATGACCATACAGATGATATCAAGTTGACATCAATGACAATACAAACCACTAACTGATTTAATTTATTGCATCATCTTCAACTTAATATAGTCAAACATTTAATTAGTTACATGTCATCAATCTCTCCCTTTGGCATTGATGCAAACATGCAATATTATCACACTATACTATTGCTAATACAATATGAAATACAATTGTTGAGATTCATCAAATTACCAAATAGTTTGTTTTGATAACCGATAAAATGTCTGACTGTCGATAAGCTCTGTGTAAGCTTAGATTTGATTCTTGTAGTTTTACTTTTTCTTCTTCTGATGCATTGTGTCCTCTTTGACTGTTATGCTTCTTTGATGTCTTTGTCTTTTGTTTGCAACTTTTATACAAATTCTCTCCCTTTGGATATGATCTCTCCCTATTTAGAGTAATCTGATAATGAATAGTTTCTGATGATAATATGGATACATTCTCTCCCTTTGACATTAATTTGAAATAAATTTTTTTTACAAGTATCTGACATTCTATCAAACAATGTCTTCTATCCATAATATATTCCTTGAATTTCCCTTATCCATCGTCAATATAATAGTTTTCTCTGGTGCTCTCTCTGATATATACCTTTCTGTATATAGATGTAGCATTGAAGTTCAACTTTTGCTTGCATCAATCATGGATGATATTCTGATAATATATGGCTGATGTAGCCTTCATTCCTTTTACTAACTATTAGACATGGGTTTTACCCCTAGTCTTTTTATTAGGTACTCAAATGTATCCTTTGGCAGTGGCTTGATGAAGATATCAACCAATTGTTCTTTTGATTGCACATATTCAAGTATCACGTCTTTTTCTTGAACTTGTTCTCTTAAATAATGATACTTGATGGCAATGTGTTTAGTCTTTGCATGCATGACTAGATTCTTAAAAATATTTATTGCACTGGTATTGTCACAATAAATAAATACTGGTTCTTTGATCTTCATATGCATACCTTCTAGCAATTGTTTGATCCATGCAATATTTGAGCAGTTTGTAGTAGCAGCAACATATTCTACTTCTGTAGTAGACTAAAAGATGTATCCTTGCTTTTTTCTAATCCATGTGACAAGTCTGTCACCCATAAAGAATGCTCCTCCAGTTGTGCTCTTCCTGTCATCAAGATTTCTAGCCCAATCAGTGTCGGTAAACACTTTTAGTTCAAATTTTCCTTCTCTTCTATACCATAAGCCAAATTACTTAGTATTCTTCAGATATCTTAGAATTCTTTTCATAGGATTTATATGTGATTCCCTGGGGTTAGCAGAAAATCTAGCAACAATTCCTACTATATGTGCAATATCTGGTCTAGTGTGTACAACATACATGAGTTTCCCTATCATTGATCTGTATAGAGTCTGATTTACCTCTGTTTTCTTGTCTTCCTTTTTTTTTTTGCATCCAGTAGCCATCGGTGTTCCAAAAAGTTTGAAATCTTCCATCTTGAATATTTTCAGAACTTCTTTGATGTATTTGAACTGTGTAATGAAAATACCTTCACTTTGTTGAATGATCTATAGACCAAGAAAGAACTTGATCTCACCAAACATAGACATCTCAAATTCTTTGCTCATCTCTTCAGAAAATGATTTGCATAGCATATCATTGCCTCCAAATATGATGTCATCAATAAATATTTCAGCAATCAAAGTGTTAGCATTAGTGTCTTCTTTTAAATAAAGATTACTGTTTTCACTAGTCCTCATGAATCTAATACTTATTAGATAGGAATGAAGTCTTTCATACTAGGCTCTGGGAGCTTGTTTTAATCCATACAAAGCTTTGTGAAGTCTACATACCATGTTCCACTTGTCTAGATCTACAAACCCTTCTGGTTGTTTAATGTATACCTCTTCTTCAAGTATTCCATTTAGGAATGCTGACTTGACATCCATTTGATATACTTTGAATCATTTGTATGTAGCATAAACAAGTAGAATTCTTAATCCTTCTAGCCTAGCAATGGGTGCAAATGTTTCTCCATAGTCTATATCTTCCTCTTATGCATACCCCTTGCATACTAGTCTTGTTTTGTTCCTTGTGAATTCTCCATTCTCATTCAGTTTATTCCTGAATATCCATTTTGTACTGTTGACATTCTTGTGAACTGGTCTTGGCACAAGTGACCATGTCTTGTTCTTTTCAATCTGTTCAATCTCATCATTCATAGCACTTATCCATTCTTCATTATCTAGTGCAGCATTGAGAGACTTTGGTTCAAACTCACAAATTATCTCCTATGATCTAGTCCTTTAGATGGTTCCTTCTTACATATCTTGCAAGTATAGGTATAGCTCTTTGCATATCATCTTGATCTTCAATACCTTGCACATTATTTTGATCAATATCCTGAACATCAGTAACAACATTCTGACCATCGGTTGCAACATTCTGTTGCTCTAGATTTAAGCAATGTTGCTCAGGTAGAGTTATGGGTTCTTCACAATATACAAACTTGTTGTAGTCTTCTGGTTTTTTTGTGCTTTCCAGCTCATCCTTTTCTGCAAATTCATCAATCTTCACATTTTCAATTTCAATTATTTTGTTAGAATCCTTGATTAGACATTTAAAAGATTTGATTTTGGTAGAATACCCCAGAAAAATGCCTTCATCACTTTTGGCATCAAGCTTTCCATTTCTATCATCTTTTAAGACATAGCATTGACTTCCAAATATTTTGAAGTAACTTACATTGGGTGTTTTACCATACCATAGTTCATAAGGAGTCTTCTTTGAGTCCTTTCTTAATTGTACTCGGTTAAGTGTGTAGACAGCAGTGCTAATAGCTTCCCTCCAAAAGATCTAGGTGATGTCCTTCTCTATCATCAGGGTTCTTGCACAGTCAACTATTGATATGTTCCTTCTTTCAGCAATCCCATTTTGCTGTGGTGTTCTTGGTGCAGAAACCTATCTTTTTATACCACGCCCATTACATAAATTAGTGAATTCATCTAATATAAATTCTCCTCCTCGATCTGATCTCAAACATTTTAGATCCTTACCACCTTGTTTTTCAACCATAGCCTTATACCATTTAAACATCTTGAATGCTTTAGATTTTTCTTTTAAAAACATGACTGTCATCATTCTAGAGTAATCATCAACAAAGAGAATAAAATATCTATCTACATAATAGCTCTTTGTCCTCATAGGTCCACATAAATCAGTATGGACTAATTCTAGAATATCATCAGATGTATGGATTTTTCTTTTAAAACTAGACTTTGTCATTTTAGCTTTTTGACAATTCTTGCACATGATGTTGTCTGGCTTTGTCATCGTCGGTAAGCCTCTTACACTTCTGTTCCTACTTATTTTGATCATGTTGTCAAAATTCACATGACACAACCTTTTGTGCCACAGCCATATGTCTTCGTTTCTAGTCATCAAGCAAGTGGGGTTAGTATCATTCAGATAGAATAAGTTACCTTTGGTTTGTTCACCGGTACCAATCAGTGTTCCTGATTCATTGAAGATCTTTGCCTTCTTGTTCTCAAATGCTACTTTATGACCTAAATTATTCAGCTGAAAAACACTCAACAAATTATAATTCAATCCTTTTACCCAATAAGCATTTTCACATTTAATCGGGTTATTCAGCATTACTATTCCTTTACCTTCAATTTGACAAGGTGAATCATTTCCCATTCTTACTGTACCACCTTTATAGTATTCAAAAGTATTAAACTTTTCTTTATCACTGGTCATATGGTGAGTGCAGCCACTATCTATAATCCAGATATCATTCTTACTAATCTTAGATATGAGTACAATTTCTTCATACCTTTCATCTTCATCTGAATCATCCTTCACAGCTACAAATACTATCTTGATATCATCATCTGGTTCAGTGTCAATATCTTCATCTTTGCAAGAAGCTAGATAGCTATCCTTCTTGCCTTTATTCTTGTAATCTCAGGTATCATTTCTTTCTGATCATTGGTAACCTCTGTAATCTTTGTTATCACCTCTATCAAATTTCTTCTCAAAAGATTTGTTATCATTTCTGTCATATTTTCTTTTAGGACATCTTGCAGCAAAGTGTCCAATCTCTTTACAATTAAAACATACAAGTGGTAACTTACCTTTGTATTTACCTTTGCCTCTTAGCATTCTTCTTGCCATGAGTGCTTCAATTTCATCTAGATCTTCTTCTTCACTTTTGATTTCACTGTCTCTTCTAGATGAGTTTCTCTGACTAGATTTTCTTATTCTCATAGAAGACTTGAATGTAGACTCTAAGCTTGGTAAGACACTATTATCAAAGTTATTCATCTCAAATGAAATCAGTCTACCAATCAGGATATCAAGAGTGACTATATTATTTGCTACTACTCTCATTTCTTGAATATCAGAGACTCTAATAGAATATATGGGCAATAAGGTTCTTAGGATTTTACTTACCACTGTCTCCTCTTCAAGTGTACCTCCAACACCTCGTATAGCATTGACTAATTATTTTATTCTTGTGCTATACTATGTGATGTTTTCACCTTCTTTCATTCTGAGATCATCAAAATTTCTTCTAAGGCTTTCTGCCTTGGCTCTCTGGACATTTGCATCACCTCCATGTACAAGTTTCAACTTGTCCCACATTGTATTTGCATTTTTGCAATCTTTGACATCCTCAAATTCAGCATCAGAGAGTGAGGCTGAAAGCTCTATAACCATGTAGTTATGTTCATGCTTTACTATGAATTGATGTACTATAAATGGTCCTGTAGGAAACACATATGTAGTATCTAAGTATTGAGTAATATCATTGCCAGTACCTAATAAGTGAAGCTTTATCCTACTTTTCCATGAAGCAAAGTTGTCCTTGTTTAACTTGGGCACATCTCATCTATTCATCTTATGATCTTTACTTAGGTCTTGAAACCTTCCTTCTAAGAACACAAGCTCTGATACCAATTGTTAGCAATAATTGAGAGGGGGGGTGGATCAGTGGCCTCAAAAATTTATCCAATTTAAACTATAATCCACCAATCAATACTTCTCCAATTATTAAGTCCCTACAAGTTGTATGCCTTTGAAATACTTGAATTAAATAATTGTCTGTCGGTTTACCTTGTCTGTCCTTATACTCCTTGATAACCGATAAGCAGTAAACTATATTTACCAATACTCAGTAAATATGCAGAGTATACCAATCGATCTATAAATGCATATGTAGAATGTAAAACAATAAAGTAATGAACCATACACATATAATACAAGGATTTTAACGTGGAAACCCTGTTAAGGGAAAAACCACTGGGACCGGTAACCCAAATTTTCACTCTTCTAAAGTGAGCCCTGTTATGAGCCAACCCTGTTAAAGGTTATAAACACACTGTTAAGTGCGACCTTGTTAGAGGATTTTTATACATAGATTGTCACTAAGTATCTGGCATCTATGCTACCATCCTTGAATCAGTCTCATGACTGTCAATAGGCTTTATGCTAATCTTACTACCATCCTTGAGTCAGCCTCCTTCTTAGAGTGTCAATAGGCTTTAGGTAAGACTAATGCTACTATCATGAGTCAACCTTCTGGCAATTTGTTAGGATATACCTCAATTACAAAAGATTTTTAAGTCCTGCTATGTTAAGAGACTTAATGCTTCAATGGTTAAACTGAAACACAATGACCTGTTTCTAATGCATTTTTGAATTGGAGATATTTAGATCTATTTATGTACAATACCTCTCTGATCAATGTATCAATTCAATTTCTTTGTACTTAACTCTTTCTACTCTGTGATGCTGTACTTCACTGTGTGTTGGTGTCTGCAGAATTCTTTAGCTCTCCCTTAGCTTGATTGATCAGGATTGCATGAAATTTATCCTTCATCAGTTTCTCTTCAGCATCTTCTATCAGTTCACTCCCTTCTGTATCTGATTACTTGCAAAAATGAATTATGCTTGTCTCTTATATAGACATGATATTCCTTTATTCTTGGTTCTTGATTCTTGATTCTTGGCATGAAAAAAAATCCAGCCAAATTGATTTGCGGCTTTAACTTCTGATTTATCTCATAGTTATCTTCTTGCCAGCTGTATAAATCATCTTTAAATCACTTACTTAACTATGATCGAATAAATTAAATAAAACAACTAGTTAAGTCTATCTTTAAGCTCTGCTAGCTAGATATTTTTTCATTTTCTCATCTCTCTATTCTGTTGGTTAATTCTGCAGTTCATTTCCAGTGATAACTGTTAGTTCCGTCGATACAACTTTAGTTAGCTTCAGAATCTCCATCTGTCGGGCATCATTGGATCTTGCTCATCAGGCAACACTATTTTCAGCTCGTCGGGCATCCTGTGATTTCTGCTTCGTCAGGCATCCTTTGATTTATGCTTCGTCAGGAAACACTATGTTCTGCTCGTCGGGCATCACTGTGACTTTATCTCTGTATTTACCGATGGTGTGCATTCTTTCGGTGTAGTTTGTCACTTGGTGAATACTTGACTTTTATGCATTGTTGAAAGCATAACCTCTGTTCCACTGATTCTCTGAAATCTTTGGCATTATGTATATGACCATATAAATGATATCAAGTTGACATCAATGACAATACAAACCATTAACTGATTTAATGTCTTGCATCATCTTCAACTTAATATAGTCAAACATTTAATCAGTTACATGTCATCAGCATTATGTTACAAAATAATGAAAAGATGATTTTATAATTGTTGCAGTACGTTCTACCTCTATCTCTCCTAGACCACTTTGACAATAATGTCCAAAAATTTATATAGGATCTTGGAAAATCCATGAGGTAAGTAGTGATATTTTTTCAATTTTTTCTATGTATTGTATTTGTGATTTTTTTACTTGTTATATAATATATTATATATTATTTTGTAAAATCTCATGAATATATTTGCATCATGGAGCTCTTGTAGGTGGCTTTCATCTAAAGAAATCTATAAAGAAGATATAAAATAGTGGAAGAGAAAAATTCCTGATCTAATGTATGAAATGCAAAAGTTTCTACCTTCAACTTTTTTTCAATTCACAAGAACACTACCTGATACATAAAGTTGAGGAGATTGAATTGTGTGGACCTATACACACAAGGTCAATGTGGATGGTTGAGAGACACTTAAAATTTTTGAAGGCTTTTGTTTGACAAAAAGAACATCCTAAGGGTTCTATGGTTGAGGGATATATCGTATACTATAATATGGTGTATATTACTGAATATCTTCCTAAGTTTGCAACAAAGATCCATGTAGATCGCATGTGGGATCCCAATTCTATTAACAAATTTGAAGGGGAGTATTTGATGGGGAAAGGTAGATTGAGAAAAGTCAGAGGTAATTATAAGATGTTTATGGATATTAATTTTAATATATTTTACATATATATATATATTATATTTAATTAATTCTTAATCTTCAATATACATCAGTTGTAAGTTATCTATTCATTTTTTGTGTAGTTGGTCAAGAGTGGGATGCACTACATTTGTATATTGAAAACAATCTTGATTCGATGACAGTATGGATTAAATGATGTAAAGATTCTTGTCATGCATTAACATGGGAAGGTGTGGCTTCATTGGTTAAAGAAGCTCATCATATATATATGTGCGTGGATGTGTGTGTGTGTGTGTGTGTGTGTGCTATTTTGCGTACATTCAAGAAAGAATAAATTATACGTTTATCAACTCATGATGCAACTATTTTTACATGTTTGACATATTGCAGGTCAAAAACCACAATGCTATGTGGTCCAATGGTCTTAAATTTGGCATGAAAAATTTGGATGACACAGAGAAAATTTGTGATTCTAGGATAACTACAGTCTTTGAGGTGACTAATATTTTATCTAGAAGTGACATACATCCTCAAGACTCAAAATAAACACTATGGCATTTTAGATGATATACGTGAGTGTGAATTTAATTCCTTCAAATTAGTTTTGTATGTCATCCAATGGTACAGGCTACGAGTGAGTCAAAATAATTTTGATAGAATTGTTATTGAACATGATAATGAATTTACAATTGTTAATACAAGGTTGTTTGAGCAAGTTGGAGATGAGCCCTATGATCTTCCAAGAAAATACGAGCAGGTATTTTACTTAGAGGTTCAACATAAACTGGGTTGGTCATTTTTTGTTAGACACAATCCAAGACAAAGGCGAGTAAATTATAAAGTTCTCCTTATGAATTGGTATATGGGAAAAAGGAAAGAATTCCTCTAAATAATTTCTTACCAGCGTACAATTTCATGCTAGATGAAGGTATGAAAGACATTGATTTTATGGGGGAATGATTTGAATAGCTTGCAAAATTTGAAGAAATCAGGAAGGAAGGTCAAATACAGAATGAAAAGATTTAGGCATAGGTAAAAAAAATTTCCTGATAGAAAAGAAAAGGATAGAAATTTTAACTAAGGAGATTGGGTCTTAATCTAGAATGCATGATGTCAGGACAAAGGGAAACATGAAAAATTTGAGGCATTATGGTTAGGGCCATATATTATTGAAGAAAAAGGAGGGGAGCACTCATATCACTTGCAAAGCATGTCTAAAGGAATCCAAGAATTTCCACTGCACGGACAATTCTTGAAACAGTTCTGTTATTAGAAGTTGATTTATCAATACATAGTATATTTTAAGATTGATCTAGGATTTTGTTTTATTTTAGTAGTTGTGTTTGTTTTATTTAATTAAAAAGTTCTTTTTTTCTGTAGCTCTGCTCCCGTAGTGATTTGGATCATTTCAAGAATCTAGGAGACTCCTCATCCCCAGAAAGAGCCACTGATAGGGCTTGATTTTACTTAATAAAAGTTTCATGTTTTGTACCCTAAGTTTTTCTTTAAATCCTATCATATTTTTTAATCTTTGAGGTCACTGGAAGGATGTTAAGGATTTAATTTTTAATTATGTCTTTTTATTGCAGGAAGATATTAGGAGTCAATACTTTGTTTGAAGAAGAGTGTATTCTGAACAGTAGTTGAAACAAGTCGAAAGGCATTTTATTTCCATGGTTAAGATATGTTGTAACACTTGGAAAAACCATAATTCATCCAAGAGAAATAGTGTGGTGATTTATCTATATGGCAGCCTAATTAGTCAATGTAGACTAGTCAAGCTTCATCGAACAACATGACACTTTGAGTAATAAAATAATTCACCAATAGAAGCAAGTGATGCCTCCAAAATAAAGTATACGATCAACAAAAAAGGTTATCGAACAAAAGGTGTGAAACCCTTGAGTTCAAACAATATAGATCATCGAGTAAGAAACATCAAGAAGTAGGAAAGGGAAACTTATTTGATATACAAAATCATAAGAAGGATTAACTTGTGGGACCCAATGCAAATGTTGGATAAAATCCTTCTTTGAATAAATGGACCGATTGAATAATGATGGTAAGAGTTATTCAAAAATAAGGTGGAACCACCTCACTCAAAGTGTCGAGTAACATGCACTACCGAATGAGTTGATTAAGTGGCTTGTGAAGGAATAAGTTATTCGATGGAAGATGGCATATGAAATGGGCATGGGCCAAGTGGTAAAAAGGTCTAGGATGGTTCATTGAATAAGATTATGCATCGAACAACAAATATCTTAACAACTAGGGTGTGTTGTTTCATCCGAAGGCTCTTGATATTTTTTGTAATGACTTCGAGTAGGTGAAAGGGAAGTTGCATGATGGAATATAGGGACAGGTGTAAAATTGAAAAATGCAGCAGATGGTGATTAGTGGAGTTAGAAAAAGAAGGACCTAGTTATCAAATAAAAGGGTACATCAAATAAGGTATGCAATGAATTAGCGAAGACTAGTGATTAATTGAGAGAAGGAATTATCGAGCAAATGAAAGATGGAGTTGTTCAAAATATGGTTGGGCCACCCCACTGAAAACATCAAGTTAAATTCATATCAAGTGGCCTAGCTAAGGATATCAATGATGGGAAGAGTTACTCGAGGGAAGATGAGGCTAAAATGGTAACATCATGTTGATTAATATTTACCATTGGGTAAGTAAGAAAGGTTGTTGGAGAAGGATGAAGTTACCCAATGATGGATGACATCACAAATAACATACCTATGAAAGGGAGGTTGCATGATGGAGTATAGGGATAGGTGTCTAGTTGAAAAATGTAGCAGATGGGGATGAGTGGAGTGAGAAAAAGAGGGACCCACTTATCAAATAAAATGGTACATTGAATAATGTATGCAACAACTTAACGAAGACTAGTAATTAATTGAGAAAAGGTCTTATCAAGTAAAAAATGGATGGAGTTGTTCAAAATGTGGTGGACCACCTAGCTTCAAACATCGAGTAAAATTCATATCGAGTAGCATGGATGAGGATATCAACGATGGAAAGAGTTAATCAAGGGAAGATGAGGCTAAAATGATGATGTCATGTTGATTAATATTCACCATTGGGTAAGTTGGAAAGGTTTTTAGAGAAGGAGAATGTTACCCGATGATGGTTGATGTCATAGATAACATACCTATGAAAGGGAGGTTGCATGATGGATTATAGGGACACGTGTCAAGTTGAAAAATGTAGCAGATGGAGATGAGTGGAGTTAGAAAAAGAGGGATCCACTTGTCAAATAAAAGGGTACATCGAGTAAGGTATGCAACGACTTAAAACAAAGACTGGTGATTAATTGAGAGAAGGTCTTATCAAGTAAATGATGAATGGAGATGTTTTAAATATGGTAGAGCCAACCCATTTAAAACATCAAATAAACTTTATATCGAGTGGCCTGGATGAGGATGTAAATGACACAAAGAGTTACTCGAAGGAAGATGAGGCTAAAATGGTGATATCATGTCAGTTAATATTCACCTTCGGGTAAGTATGAAAGGTTGTTAAAGAAAGAAAAATTTACCTAAAGATGGATAACATCATAGAGAGCACACACAACAATTGGCTAAAGGGCTGAAATAACTCATTGGATAATAATGGTATCGAGTAAGTTGTGTAATAGCCTAGCGAAGACTAGTGGTTATTCAAGAAGTCACCTTGTCTAGTAAAGGTAGATAGTATTATTTGAAAAATGGTTTTGAATAAGTTAGGTCACCGATTAAAGATAAATATGAAAGAATGGAGGTATCTAGTTAATCAATAAACTATTATTGTCAATAAGGTTATAAAGGGTTTCTCAATGGCACCTAATGCATCGGAGTAAATGTTTGGAATGAATATAATTAAACATCTGGGTTTCTAAAATTTCAATTTGAGCTATATTTATGACCGTTGTGATTAAATTCCTTTGCAAGGGTTTTAAAATCAATCTTGTGCTAAGAAGCTCACACAAGTTTTAATTAAGTGAAAGAAGATTGAAATTATAGAGTTTTCAAGCTTGTCCAGGGGAAAGAAACAGAAGGAAGTTCTAGTTAACCAGCCCATTGAGAAAAATAAGCCAAAAAGGCACAAGGTCAAGGGAAGACATTTGAAACAAGATTTTCTTGACCAGTTTCCACTATCTACTTAGAGGTCAAAGAAGTTGAAGCAATGAGAGGAGGGAATAGAAGACAAGTTTGAGGAAGTAGGAGATATATGGACTATGCCTAGGGGTTATGAATTATTCATGTTTAATTATAATAAGAGAATGGGAAGGACCCCGGTGTGCTATCCATGGAAGACTAAATTGGTAAGATTAGTTGTTCTAAATGTGTTTATAAATATTGAATTAATGCAAGAGGTTATCAAGATATATGACCCCAAAACTAAGATTGTAATTTCAATTTTTGGCAAGTCCTTGATTTTTATCACGAAAGAAGCAATTCAAAAAAAATTTCAGCTGGAGTAAGGTCATGAATCTATTCTAAACATACCAAAACTAAGGAAGGAGTATTCTAGCCTAGAAACAATTTACAAGACTTAGGTGTTGTCTTTTCATCTTCCTATAGTGTGAAATTCAAGCCAAGAGTTTTCAAGTGATGAACACCAACCATACGATATGAAGTTGTTTTATCCATATTGACAACATACTTACATGATTGTTGGTCAGGTATGTGGAATTGAGAGCCCACCTTTTATGAATAGAGCTTTAATAGTTCTTTTGGTTGGTGTGCAATAAAAAAAATCTAGGTATTTTGACTTTTCTACATATGTCACCGATAAGATTAATACAGATTTAGAGAAGCTTCACAAGTATTCATCTAGGTTAAATTTTAAGCATTATTCTTTTTTAGTGCATATGTTTTTATTGTTTGCACAAGAGAACAATGCATGGGTTGAAGGACTACCAATTAGGGAATATGATGTTCAAGTGTTTAGACAACCAGTGCAAATGTGGTTAAAAATATGGGATTGGAGGTCTACTTTTTCTCACTATTTATGTTTTGAAGATTATTTTGTTAAGCCATTAAAGAATTTATTGAAGGGAGAATATGAATATACTCTATCATTGGAAATTAAAAGGTTTCTTAGACCAAAGGACCATAATGAACAAAGCCTTGTAGACCACAATTCGGGCGATTTCTATTGTTTTAAAATTTTACAAGGATTAGGGTTTATGGTTTTGAAGGTTTCTGTAATGATCTCCCAATCACAGTTCCTAGCAAAATTTATTACTTAGAAATTGTTGGGAAAACGACAGTACCAGATTTACAAAACTTGACATCAAGTAACAAGAAATCATTCTTACCTGGTACTTTGGTATTTGGTGATTTCCTTGTTAAGAGAATCCAGATCTATGTCTCTATTAATGAAAAACTTAGTGTGTATGGATTTTCCCAAGGAGATGAAAGGACAAGTTTTGATCTGAAAGGATATATAGAAAAATCCAAAGCATCTAAGAAGTTATGATCATTTGGACATAAGCCTTTACTTGTTGTTGATTTGATCCAAAATATAAAAAGGGATGAAGCTATTAATAGTAAGGATATCTATGAAAATCTAGAAAAGGCCTTTCAATGGAAATTAAGGAAAAGGAGAATTAACATGCAAACTGTCAATGGTATTACAAATACAGTGGCTAGAGCCATGAAATGTTTTGAGCATGAGGGATAAAGTGTAGATAATGTCCCTTTGTAGGTATTCAAAGAGCCCCCATTCAGGATTAAGGAGGAGTTCCCCATTGCAAACTTGTCTCTAGACTCCAGAGTGATGATCAGGATGTCTTCTTGAGAGAAGAAGCACAAGTTGAGGTTGAAGACTCTTTTCCAAAGTCAGAGGAAAATAAACATAATTTGGGCCCTTTATATGTAGATGAATCTGGGGATTTCTAAAAAATTGAACATGAGGAAATTATTTTTGATGATGAGTTTTTTTTTTCAAAGAATTTAAATCATTTTTATACCAATATGTAGGAGGGAAATTGAGGGAAGCCTTTGGAAAAGTGGAGATAGAAGTTATAAAAAAAAAACTAGAGGAGCAAGTTCAGAATGAATTACAATAAAATATTCCACAAAGAGGACTTGACAATTACTTAAGGATACTAGACTAATCCAGTACCAAGGATGGGATATGCAAGATGCATTAATGTTTGATTATTTTGCAGGAAAGGAAGTTCCTCGGTTGGGAATTAACCCTAAAAATTTATGGGATATTATCAATAGATCTGGTTATGATCCTAATCAGAAAGATTTATTGCAATGGGTTATATCTTAGAGATCAAATGCCACTGCTTGTGGATATTGATGAAGCATTTTGACAATTAATTGTTCAACAAGTTGGTAGAACTCATCTATAGGAGATAACATAAATAAATATGATTATTGTTATGATGAACAAGGCTTGAGTTGATTATTTGATCAGAGAATTGAACAATTATAAGAATTCATTAAAGAAAAGTGAAGAAGAGAACGAAGCTTGGAAAGAGAAATCCTTGAGATTGAAGTAAGGCAGTTCAACAATTTATGGTTATGATTATGATGGAGAACAAAGGGTGATAGCAGCAATGGGAGATGCAACTTATTGGAGTTATAAGATAGAGAAGTTAGAAAAGAAGATAATGGAAAAGGGTTCTAAATTAGATGATTTAGCTATAAATATTGTTGGAAAAAGAGGTGAGAGATTGATGAAAATGGTTGATAAGTATTGGGCTACCTATTCTAATACTATTAAAGTACATGAGGAACATGAAAGATTGAAAAGTAGAATGACAAAGAAAATGAACACAATTGATCTAGAGGATATAGAGCAGCTTGAGTTGGGAATATTTTAATCCAGTGCACATCAAGAATGGGGTGGGTAGTTGAGCATGGTTATGAAGCGACTATAATCCAGTGTCATGGGTGCTTTTCCCACTTCGCTTGAGGCTCAGTTTTCTGATGTCAATGGACAAATGGAAGAGTGCGCTCATAAAAGAATTATCAATCGGCCTATAAAAGTTGCAGAATAGTGAAGATCTTACCACTCATGTGCTGGCGATAACAGAAAAATGTGCCAACAAGAATTTGAAATGGAAGTTTCAATTTGACAAGTGGTTGTTTATAAAAATGAGGAATATACAACTCATATGTCAAATCTTACCTTGTTTCTATTAAGATAGTTTATGTTGATTAAGTTTGTTATGAAAAGGAACATCTGTTGTAAGAAGTTATGATTTGCGTCTATATAAGTGGACATATTTTTTAATGAAATATGATACACAATAGAAGAAAAAAATCAAGGGGATAGGAAAAGTTTGAAAAGCCTTATTTTAAATCTTTAAAACTTCTGTAAACTTTGTCTCTAATATTAATGATCAGACTTTTCTCTCTTGGATGTTCTTAAATAAGTGTTCAATTAACTGGTTCCTTTATGATTTAAATTTCTAGTAAATATAAGCTACTTTGAATCTTTCTGCACAATATATTATTTCGTTATGTTCGAATTTGATCATTAAAATTATATGTGAGTTGTTCCATATTTGTTCTATTTTATTGGTCTCTTCAAGTAAGATTTAAATTTAATAAAAATAATTTGATTAATATTAATTAGTAATTGAAGGCATTAACTTTGATTAGGTCAGCTGATAAGGTTATCCTTCAGGTAATTTTAAAAAATTGTCTCATAAAGGTTATACATAAGGGTTAATGAAAGAATAGCCTTTGTAACCCACCAAAAAGAAGGCACTGATCACATCACTCAATATATATAAATTAGTAAATAGTATTATCAAGCAATTATAATATATACAATGTACATATAAGCATTTATTTGTTTAGTTCGAAGAAATTCAATATTAAAGACATTCTATATAAATCATAATTTGATTTTCTTAAGATCATATTGCCAACTTAGAAAGAAATAATAAGTGAAAAATGCTCAGCAACCAGGCTCTCTGACAGAGCCTCCACCTTTCTCTATTGGAGTTTGTCTCTCTGTGCAGGGCCACATGCCTTATTTCTGCTTGGTCTCCTTTGTTTTTATTTGTTTTTTTTGTTTTCCTCTCCCTCTTGGCTCTCTGGAGCGTGCGAGGGCTGCCTTCTTGGTCCTTTTGTGTGCCTTGGGTATGATGGTGTGCATGTGCAATCCTTTTTTATTATAGTGCCATTTATTTTTTAGATTGGTTTGTGCTTCTTTTGGATAGTTTCATTAATTGCAGGGGATAGTATGGATAACATAACTACGGATACGGGCCAAAAGTGTCCCAATGAAGTAAAGTCTACAAAAATAGTTGAGAAACTATCATGCAAGAATATTGTGCTAGATAATTCTATTTTAGAGTACCCTCCAAGTGCCAGTTTCCATGGAGAATTCAGAGGAAGAAAGGGTGTAGAGATAGGATGAGCTATGGAACCCGGATCTGATGGACATAGAGTGGGAGACAAAAGAAACATTGCTGCCTTGCCTGCTAGAAATGGAGACATGGGTAGGGATCCTCCTATTGATTTGAATAAAAAGACTCTTTCTCTTTCTCCTAATGAAGATATGGTGAAAGCCATCAACAATGAACACTATCATTTAAAGAACATTGCTATTTTTTTGTATGTATGGATAATAAATTTTTGCCCGAAATAAATTTTTTAGATGATTAGTTTAATAATGTTTGGGGAAAAAAAATGGAATCTCTCTTTCTTTCTATAGAATGGTTCAAAAGGGGCGATTTGTTATATTTTTGAAAAACTACAGTATGTAGGAGCGTGTTGTTAAGAAAGGCTTTTGGAATGTTGGTCAATTTATTTTTTGAGCCTTTCCCTAGTCTTCTAACAGTAATGTTGATCATGTCATGGCCCATTCTTCCCCCAGCTGAGGGGAAGTTCAGAATGTTCAGCCTCAATTCTCACCCTTCATTTTGCTAATGTTGAAACCTATTAGCTATGTTCTGCAAGTTGAGCAATCCTGTGGTATCTTGCCTCACCTACATGTAAGGGTGTTAGTTGATTTTGAACCCAGTGTTGAGATACCTAAATTTATCTCCCTTGAAGTTGATGGAAACAATTTTCATGGAGATGTTATCTTATTAAGTAATTTGGGTGCTTGTTTTCATTACAAAATTAATGCGTTCAAATGTGTTTTAATGTTAACCATGACCCTCGCCAACAATCAGTGTTGTCTCATGGGAATAAAGGGGATGTATCAACCCTTTGTCCTCCTCAGCCTTCTTCTGACTCTTTCTCTAAGGACTTATCTATTTTAGGTAATGATCATTATGGTTTTTTTACTTTGTCTAATTCTATGTTTGAAGATGATTTTTATGTTTCTCCCTTTGTAGAAAATGCTTGTCAATCAAGTGTTAAAATGGGAGGTCATGAGAATTTTGGTAAAAAGAGTGCTCAATAGTGTGCCTTAAAATCTATTATGAAGAAGGCAGATGATTTGAGGAAGGTGAACACAGACAAGGAAACTTCAAATACCTCCTTACCTGGTTCAAGAAATTACCAGGGAGAAGCAGGGACTT
Organism: Thuja plicata; assembly: GCA_018584345.1. Classification (NCBI taxonomy): domain Eukaryota; kingdom Viridiplantae; phylum Streptophyta; class Pinopsida; order Cupressales; family Cupressaceae; genus Thuja; species Thuja plicata. The sequence goes on along the minus strand of MU227980.1, from coordinate 2,080,956 downwards.
GTAGAGACCTTGTTGTTTTCAAATCTAATTAATGTGGTATGGAGGGTATGAAGAATGATTTTACTAAGGTTTGCAATAAGAATATCGAGAAAAAGAGGAAAATGACAAAGAGAGATAATACTCTCAAAAAATTAGAATACTGTACTAATTTGGGCAAGTTTGACATTCCTAAGTGCTTTGATTGATTGTATAAGAATCAAAATACCTCACAATGTTCTTCATGATGTTGAATATTCACATTTGGAATGTTAGGGCATTGGAGATGACTAATAGGAAGTATATAGTCAAGAAAAGGTGTAATGATCTATCCAAAAAGGATATAGTCTGTCTACAATAAAGTAAAGTCACTGGATATCATGCCTTCAATACCCTTCAATTTTTATGGGATAAATCCTAGTGCCCTTATTCAGGACATGTCAAAGGAAAGGATGGGTTTTCATAGTAAAGGATGGGTTTTCCCCTTACAAGAGGGCTCATTGGATAATCCTAAAGAAAAAGTATGCGCTTATAGGTATCTACAACATATATGCTTCTAATGACTACAGAGAAAGTGCATCATTCTAGGACTGGCTCTATAACCATCTCCCTGATGCTCATTGGATCTTTATTGGGGATTTTAACATGATTTATAATAAGGGTGCCAAAATTGGTGGAGTACCTCAAGGGTGGAAAGGGAATGAAATGTTTTTCTAGTCTAGGCTTAAAGTGAAATTCAAAAATTCCAATCCAATGGAAAATTCCAAGGGGAATGATATTTGGCATACTTGGTGTAATAATCACAGAGGAAAAAATAGGGTTTATTGTAGGTTAGATAGGCTATACTTTGAAAAATAAATTTTCAAGAGTAGCAATATGGATAATCAACCTACTGTTAAGGTTTCTCCTTTTAAACTTTCAGACCATTCCCCTATTCATGCAAGGATGGAATTAGGGGATATTAGTGAGGGACCTCATAGAAGGCTGAATTCTTTCAAACTTTATGTCTCCTTGCTGAAAGATATTGATACCATGGATGCTATTAAGAATTCTACTTTATTCTCCAAGTTATATAATCATTATAAATCCCTGGTCTCACAACAAAATGATCTTACTAGTGTGTGGCAAAATATATTTAAGATGATAGGAAAAAAGATAGCCAGGGATAAAAGAACAAAGGAGGGTGAACTTTAGAGAAAACTAAACTATCTTGATCAGCAGATTTAGATTAAAGGAGTCAATGGCAATCTTGAGATAGATCTTATTTGGACTAAAAGTGAGCTCAAGAAAATCCAGGACTACCACATGCAAGGTCAAAAATTCAAAGAAAAATGAACTAGATTCACGAAGGGGATAGAGGGTCTAAGTATTTTTTTAATATCATTAGAAGCAAACCGAAAAGAGAATTGATAAAGGAAGTCTTTATTGAGGATAAGGTCTCAAAGGATGCTAGTGAGATAAAATATGCCTTTTTTCTTCTATAAAGATTTGTTTCCTCTGAGCATAATATTCACAATCAGAAGACACTGGAAAAATGTCTTTCCCTTATCACTTACAAAGTATCTAGTGAGGATTCCATGACTTTAGAAAGATACATCTCTTTAGAAGAAATTGAAGGGGCCATAGCATTGTTTTTGAAAGACAAGTCTCCAGGGTTGGATGGTATCCCTGCAAAATTTTATAAGATGAACAAAGAGTGGATTTCTATGGAATTATTGAAACTGTATGAGGATGCATTTGAAAAGGGATCTTTGGGGACATATATTCATAGGGGGTTCATTAAATAGATTCATAAAAGTAGAGACAAGAGACTAGTTAAAAATTGGAGGCCAATTACTCTTTCGAATATATCATATAAAATCATTGTAAAACTATTAGCAAGAAGACTGTCTGGGATTCTCCAAAAAATAATTTTAGTCACTCCACCAGGATTCATCCAAGGTAGATATATTCTAGAGAACCTATTACCAAGCTGGGAGTCTATGCACTGGGCTAGATATAAGGGTCAAGATGCAGTGATAGTGCTTCTAGACTTTGAAAAAGCCTATGACAGGATCAAATGGCCATTTGTTATTGGCATGATGGAAGCTCTGGGATTTCCCTCATATTTATGAAAGTGGATATCTTTCTTGTTTAAAGAATCCTCTATAGTGATAGGTATGAATGGAGAGCTCTCTGACCCTATCCTCTTAGGAATATCCATCAAATAGGGCTGCCCTATTGCCCCTGCCCTTTTTGTGATTGCCGCTGAAGCCATGCATTTTATGCTTAGATATCTTGTATTGGGACAGGTTTTAAGAGGTATCTCTCTCCCTGATGACACTGACCTTGTAAATATCCAATTTTCAGATGACACCTCTCTTTTTTGTAACTTGATGAGGAAAATTTTTGTACCACTATGGACAGGATGCAGTATTTTTGCATGGCTTCACGGGCAACATTGGCTCCTCACAAATCTATAGTTATTGGATTGTCTAATTCCCCTCCTTAGTAGATCTCCTCTAAAGGTTGGCAGTGGATAGGCCCAAACTCTATTGAAATATACCTTGGTATTCCTTTCTCCATTGATCCCTCTACCAAGGATATGTGGAATTGGATCTTTGAAAAGATTGAAAAAAACACTCCAAGTGGAAAAATCACTTACTCTCTCTTGCTTGTAGGATTTAATTTGTTCATAAATTCCTTCCTTCTCATGTTATATACTAATCCTCCACATGGTTTTTTGTGAAATATCAATCTAACCAGCTAGAAAAGATTCTAAGAAATTTTTTATGCTCAGACAAAATGGGAGGAAAAAAAGACATTGTGCTTCTTGGGACTAGTGTTGTAAACCAAAAGCACTAGGAGGTTTGGGAATCAAAGATCTCAAGAGTCATGGAGTTTCCTTGGAAACCAAATAGATTTTCAATGCTCTCCAGGGTGATGAGCCCTAGAAGATACTGATTAGGAATAATCTTAAAAATTCAGTAAGCAAGAGGAGTAAGGATTGGTCAGACATTCTTGTGTTGGATTTACTTTTTTGGCAGTTTTAGGTGAAACCCTTTGGCTCTAAAATATTTTTGTTATTTGTGTATGGCCTAGTGCTAGGTAAGGGGGAATTTCATTAAGTACAGAGCTATGGATGACCCTCCTATTTCTATAGTGTATGACATGCTTATTTGGTGGGGCATTTATCTATAAATAATAAACTATTGGAGCTCACTCAAAGATTATCTACTAGGTCTTTGAATAATAAAGGTATCTCCTTGATTAAGGAAAATATGATTGATAAGTATTTAGCTTCTTGGGAACTCATCAAAGTAAATTTTGGCATAGAATATTCGCAGAAGAAGACATACACCTTGATCTCTAAAGCCACTGGTAATCTCTTTCCTGGTAAGTTGATGGACATTTAACAATTTCTATCTCAAGTAAAATGGTCAGATGGTACTCTCATTCTCGATAGCTCTACTAAACAGATTTGTAATATTATTAAAGATGATCTTGTTAATATTAATAATATCAATTCTATTTGGAGTATTAATTGGTCCTTCGATAGATGAAACTATAGTCTGGATTGGTTTTGGAACTCCCCTGCTAAGCCTTAAAAGGTATGCTTTAGATGGTTGCTGATGATTAATAAGCTTGCGGTTGGGTCACTTTTCACTGATCATGGTGTCATTCCCCTTGTGTACGAATTGTGTGGATGCCCTGAATCTTATGAACATATTTTTTTTCAATTGTACTTTTGCTTCCTCTATTTGGTCCTTATACTTCAATCATCCTATTGTTTGGAACTCTTCCTCTTGTTTGAGTTGGCTTAATGCTATTTTGGGTCATGTGGATGCTTTTGGTATTTCCCTTAACAAGTTCTAGTCTATTCTTTCTTTGTAAATATTGTGGACCATCTGGAGGAAAATAAATGAGGATATTTTCCAAAACATCACGAGGGACCCTACTGAGTTTAATATTAAACTCGCCCATCTTAATATTGTGTCTTAGGTTTCTGCTGTATTGGAAATTCAAAAGGACATGTTCTATATTCTCATCAAGGAAGATGCAATGATCATCTAAAAAGAGGACATCTAATCAACCCATCATTTGGAGGTTGCGCAGGGAAATTTAAACGGGGAGGAAGTGGGAAGAGTCAAGGAATATCCCTAGAAACACAATATTGATATTGATTCAGAAAATCAGAAGATTCAAGAAGTTAATTTGAGGTCTGCGAATAGATGGGAAGATGCAGCGGATCTCCTAAAATAGTGGAACCCCCTCTTGGTAATTTTTAAGTGGATGGAGAAGAACATAGTGATAGTGCCCTAGGCGAGGGAAACTAAAGAAAGTTTAGCAGATGTTGTGTTTTGGTTTCTCAGGAGATATACTTGTATACATTTTGTAATACTGTTGTAATATTTTTTTTGATAGTTGATGCTTTGGATTTGATGGAAGCTCAAGTTTGACACTCAGACCTTTCAAAATTTTTCTTTTGATCAACTTTATACACTATCATAATATAAAAAAAGATTACACTAGTAACTTAAGAGAATATTTGAAGAAACCAACCTATCTATTATAAAAATCCTTGAACCAACAAATAAGATTGAGGTATAGGTTAACATGCCTTGGTTCTATAGAGACCAAAGGTAAGGGGAATTGAAGCATACCTGCGAAACCAAAAATATAACCGATGAGGTTCCCATACTTGCAATGACACAAACATCACAAGTATAGCAACTAATCATTGTTTTCCTTGTCAAAAATCTGATGAGCATTAGAATACAACCAACAAGGTTTCCATACACGCGACAATACAAAATTGCATATATAGAACCATAGTCATCATTTTTCCCATCAAAATTCCAATGAGCAACAAAAGTCAACTGACAGGATGATCATCAAACTTTTGAAAAGCCATAATCAAAAAACAACCCTTTGTTTTTTATTGCTGGTAAAAATAGGTTTTATGGGGACTCGAAACCCCTTACATCCAAAACAAAAAGGTAGATAACATAAAATAGACTAAACAGAGACATGATTGGGACCTAGCCCTCTAAACCTAGAACAAAATGAAAAACTAGAGAAGAAAGCCAGAAACCAGCAGAACTCTCCAGCAGCCACAACACAAAAGATGAAGCAACAAAAAATAGGGAACAACAGGGACTAGGCGAACTCCAAGAGAGAGCCATCCACTTCTGTATAGTCACAAAATGGAATCACTTCCATTGTAGACTTGTTTGTCCTTCCAAGTAAGTGGTTTTTGGGTCATGTTGTGTGCCTTGAATGGGTCCCTGATTTAGACCTGGCTTTCCCCCTGTTTTGCCCCAATTCTCCACCTTTCTCTAGCCAATTTCTCGCATTCTATACTCAAAATCTGAGATCTTTGACCTTAGGGTCAGTGTTGAAATTTTGGGTCTATGTCTACCTCACCCATGACCTAGGTCAAGGTCAACCTCGACCTTGACCCAGGGTCCCACAGTTTCTGGATGTCGGTCTTTGAAAAAGTTAATTCCCACTTCTGGGTCAGCTGTTTCGGGTTCCAAAGCGATGATTCCTAAATTATATTTAACATAGGTCCTCTCCTAGGGGTAAATTATTTAATGGGAGTTTAATTCTCCTATGTCAGCCTCCTTAGAAGATTGTGCCCTAATTTCATATAAAAGGAAGTTTTCTCCACTCATTTTCTCTAAGCATTACTAACCATCAACTAGGTGATACTAGGCATCCTTGAGTAATTGAGAAGTACTATCAAGTGAAGATTCAATAAACCATTAAAGATATATTTGAAGCAAGGATTCATCCATCATCAAGCATCCATTCATCAAAGAGATCCATGGGAGGCCATTGAAGGATTCAAGCCACATAGTGCCCTTTTTGGTGATCTCTCCATCCATCTTCTTCCAAGCCTCTTCATACTAAAGAACCCATTCAAGACTTGGTGTTGGAGATAAACAAGCAATTTATTGAAGACATCCTAAATTCTAAATTCTAGATCTACTGGTGCATATCTACTTGTGGATTCAAAGATTCGAATCCTCCACAAAGACTTTTACAACCAAGGTGAATTTATGCATTTACTTTGTTTACTTCTACAATTTCAATTACATATATTTGAGGTTAATTCCAAAATGGGGTTTTACTGAGGCAAACCCCTCNCCCCCCCCCCCCCCCCCCCCCCCCCCCCCCCCCACAAACAAATCTCTTTTTCTTGCAGGTGCAGGTTCAGGATTGAATAATTGAACTTAGATTTGGATACCCTTTTTTAGTAAACTATCAGGATCCGCGAACAGATTTTCTGTTAGACCTATGCAGGTCAAGGTTGAGATTACTGGGTTAGTTGTGAAATTATTTGGGTGAAGGTTGACCTTTTTCATAAGACGGTGTCAGACCGGAAAAATATTTCTAGGTTTTGTTCATTTCTGCATTTCCCTTCTGGATAATACTTTAGATTTTATAGAAATAGAGTAGAGACCTCAGAAAACAAATTTCTTTGATCTGTAATTCTTTAAGGTTAGTACTTCCTCTCATCCTTTTTAATTACTATCATATATCATATCTCTTTAATTAAAAGAACATAATTTAAGATCTTCTTCCTTTCCCTCATTTCCAAATGATTGATTCACTTGTGCATTGATCCTTCTTTTGGGGTAATCAACTTGGATCTTTCATTTGTTCATTTGGGGATAAAAGAGGAACATCTTATCTTCCTTCCCCCTATATTCTTAATCAGACAAAAATTCAATATCACAATGACATACATAAAAAAAATACAAATTAAATGTAAAGATTAATGAAATGCACCCCTAATCAAATACATCACCTAACCAATTTTCTTCCTTTACATTTTGGTGAAATCATGATAGACAACTCTTTCTTTTTGGTGTTAGATTTACATGTTTATGCTAGATCTTGCATGTTCTTTTAATTACATTTAAAATTGATAAATCAATATCTTGTGTTAGTTCATTCACATTGCATTGGTGTATGAGCTTTACCACTTCTAGTCCTACATATAGTATGCCAGTTAGAAGAAGCTATAGACTTATGGGTTCCTTTGATCCCAAGTCTCCCTCTCCTTTCCTTAGGATCTTGGATGATAATTTGATAACTCATGATTCCAATCCTTCTATGGATCATAACTCTTCTCACTCATCTCATGATGAGGATGATGCCTAAAGATTTCCTCCTGAACAAGTGCAAAAACTCTCAACCAAACTTGATAAAATGGGAAATTCGCTCATCCAAGAAAACCATAATCAAGATTCTATCCAAGCTATAGAGTCTATTAAGAATTTCCTCTATGATAATGATCATGGTGTTAACTTCTTGTGTGGTCTTACTCATCTTGTGCATTAAAATGTTAAACCTTTACCTCAAGAGGCTCAAGAGTTAGGATATACATCTCCTATCACTAGTGAGGGACCTTCTTCTGTTCCTTTACCCAACATTCCTACTTATACTCCTCCTTTGATGACTACATATATCCCAATTGCATCTATTCCTGTGAGTTCTCCTTCGATATCTCTACCTAACTCACAACCTTCATATCATAATGTACCTTTTACTTATTCTAATCCCCTTTCAACTGTGGTTCCTAATGTTCCACCAGTTGTGTCTTCTATTCCTTCTACTTCTTACACTTTCCGTAGTGTTCCTAACATTTCTATGCCACCTATTTCCTCTAATGATTCCACAATCATTGTTTGGCTCAAACTGTGTCATCTTTACAACAACAACTTGCATCTTTAACCCAATCCAAGTTTAGCATTCCTACATGTGACATGGGTAGTCCTTTATCCTTAGACACCATTAGTGTTGTTGTCCCTCAACAAGCTGATATGCCTCATCTTGAGAATTACAATGGTAAAGGTGATCCTGTCACCCATGTTAAAACATTTCAAATCCTTTGTAGTGATTATGCTCATGACCATAGGATTTTAACTAAATTGTTTGCTAGAACTTTTCATGATAAGGCTTTGCAATGGTATTGTTCTTTACCTTTGTTCTTTACCTCCTTATTCAATTGATTCTTTTCCTAAACTTGCTAATACCTTTATCCAACAATTTCAAAATAATGATGGTCCACAAGTTTCCTTGACTAATTTAATGCATTGTAAACAAAACATTAAGGAAAAATTGACTGATTTCATTAGTAGATTTAAGCATTTGTATGCTCATATTTCTTATCTTGTTCCTGATATTGATATTCAACACATGTTTATTTCAAATTTACAAAAGGATATTAGAGATAAGATTTTGCTTACTGAATTTCCCTCTTTTCAACAACTTTGTCCAGCACTTCACCATTATTAGTTACAAGTGAGTCAATTTGAGAGAAACACTCCAATGTCTCCTATTCCCATTGATAAGAGTGACAATGCTCTTAATCATAATAAGTTTCAGAAACCTAACAACTATGTCAATATTAATAAATAGACGAATGCGGTTATTGATCAAGTTGTTGTTACATCCAATAATTCCACTTCTGCATCCACTACTTTCCATATGAATCGTACGTTTACTCCTCTCTCTAAAACTTTGCATTCTATAATGAGTAGGTTGTTAAGTGCTAATATGACTACCTTGCCTCCTATTCAAACTCTTCTCCCTACCATGATAGCATCCAAATCCTTTGATTCTAAAGCTTTTTGTAATGCCATCACCAGAATGGTCATGATACTGAAAAATGTTATTCTCTAGAGCATAAAATTCAAGATTTAATTGATTCTAAGGCTTTGTCTGTTGATAATTTTGAGGGTAATGGGAATAAATATATTTCTCCTCCTAATCAAAACCTTCAAATCTATATGAATCCTTTGCCTACACATGATACTAATACCATAGCTCATCCATCTTCTGTGGATATTGTTTATGATTCAAAGATGGATAATCTTAATCACATTGTTAATCATGTGGAGATTGTCATTTTCTCTCAACCTACTGTTCATGATCATTCACCTCTACTTCAATTTCCCATTCCACCTAAAACTCAAAAGCAAACTAAGGATAAGCGACCTAGGGACCTTTTAATCACCTTTGATGATTCTGAAATGATTAAGGCTCCTGATGGTCCCCTTTACATCTATGCTAGGATTTCTAAGATACCTACTCATGGTTGTCTTGTTGATCCCACATCTTTAATAAATGTCATTACTAAGGAAAATATTTTTATGAAAAACTTACAACGTGATTTCTATGATCCATTTGATGCATGGATCCAAACTTGTAATGGTTTTCTTTATCTTGCACTTGGTTCTATCAACTTACCAGTGGAACTTTGTGGTAAAGTTGTAGATACTACCTTTATTTTTATTCCTACTTCTGATCAATTCCAAACCAAATTTGGTTTACTATGGATAATTGCTATGCATGCTATTTCTTCTCCCATTCATAAATGTCTTAAGTTCATTCATAATGGAGAAGTCAAAATTTTTAATCATAGTTTGTATCAACCTTCTAGGCCTAGAGATTGTGCTACTCTTGATTTATTTTGGCCTTCATTACCTAACTCATGTCCTCCTCGCCCTGATCATCTTTTTCTCTCATATCAAGCTTACAAACATCAAAAAATTTCTGAGTTAAGAATGCCTCGGATAGATCTCAACCGTGGTCTTTTGCCTACTCCTTCCATACCTCCTTTACCCATTACTTCTAATTCTAATAATCAAACTTCTACTATTTCATTACAACCCATTGAGAATCCTCCTATAGAACCTGTGAAGGAATCTGTGGTCATTCCTCCTAGTTCTCAACATGTGTTAAGCAAAGTAAAATGCAATAAATCTGCTAATGAATGTCATAATAAGCGTAGAGCTAATGCTAGGGCTCATGCTTCTCTTCTTCAAAACTCTTTGCCTACTTTTGACCAACCTATGCCTGATGTGTCGAAAGAAGTCAATATTCATAATGATATTAAGATGAATGATTGTGATGATCCTATTCGCATCTTAGATCCCATTTCAATTAATCTTGATGAAGAAGATACTTTAGATGATCGTATTGATCTTAGTGATGAATATGAGACTATTGATCTTGATACTAATTTACCTCACATGGTTTCAACAAAATTGACAATTGCACCTAGTATCGAGCAACATGATTCTCAAGAGGATCCTTGTTTGGACCTGGCTATCATTCCTACTATATTGGATATAGTCCCTCTTGCAAGTTTCCCACCTACCCTAAATGACATAAATCAAGATGGGGAGTGTCGGCGATGTGCTTGATTGGCCTATCCTTCATGGTAGCCATTTTTGTGTTTGCATGTTGTACCGTTCTTCACCCATAATGTGTTTGCTAAATGCTCATTAGATTCTTTTATACGACCCTTGTTACTTTGTTGGTGCAAGGTGATAAAAGATTCAAACCTATTGTAGATTTCCTCTATATGTATCTCTATTCTTCTATATGTTGTTTCTATGTTATGTTCTGCTTGTGCTATTGTTCATAAAAGTTTCCCTTCTATAATCTGCTTGGATCTGTGACATGGTAGCACTGATTCTTTTTGGTCTCTAGGTTGTGGTCTGAAAAGATTCCTCTTCGTAACTCTTAAGTTTCTTTCCTCCATCGTGATTGTAGTTCTACTTTCTTTGGGTAATGATTTCAATTCATTTGCAATAATATCATATTTATATGTACATGTTATCTTATGATCATACTGACCCCACAGTAGGTAGGTCCCTTATGTGTTCTTGTGTATGTTTATGTTTTATTTCCCTTTATATTTCTTCATTTTGGGGCATCTCATAGTGGAAACGTAATCCGTAGAGTTGTTTATGTTTTCGTTCAAGCCATTGCTAATGTTAAAGTGTTAGCAATTACGTTAATGTGGGGGCATATGCTCTACTCACTTTTTACACACACACACACACACACACACACACACACACACACACACACACACATGTTCAAAATATTTTCAAGCACTTAAAATTTTTTCCCTTTATGGATTAAAAACTAATCCTTAAAGCATGAACATTTTACATTTTATTTTACTTTTTAGGATCTCTTGATCCCTCCAGTTTAAATTTACATGGATCTCTTGATCCCTCCAATTTTTTTCAAAATTTTGATCCCTTAAGGTTGGAAGGTGTCCTTAAGAATGGATCTCCCTGATGGGTTGACTAGTGAGTAGCCACATTCAATAGGGAGTTCAATTCCATCTTTCAAATTATGGTGTTTACTTGTGTGGTTCACAATGGGACATAGGTTCTCATTGGGCGAGATAATCACACCCTCTCTCTCTCCTTAACTAGTGATGTCTCTCTTATTGTGATCTTAGGGTTAATAAATACTTAATTCCCTTGGGGGCTTGAGGGTTTCTTTGTCCCTTTTTTATTCCAAGAAGATTGTCTGTTCTTTATGATCTCATTTACCAAGAGTTTGTGTTGATTCCATACTCTTGCTAAAGTCAGGGTTAAATGTATAGTTGGAAAGTCAAATAAATTCCATTGTAGTCTGGTTTAGCCTTTTGAATAAGTGGTTTTGGGGTCATGTCAAGAACCTTGAATGGGTTCCTAATTTAGACCTGGCTTTCCCCCTGTTCTGCCCCAATTCTCCACCTTTCTCTAGCCAATTTTTGGCATTTTGGACTACAAATCTGAGATCTTTGACCTCAGGGTTAGGGTAAAAATTTTTGGTCTATGTCGACCTCACCCCTGACCTAGGTAAAGGTCAACCTCAACCTTGACCCTGGGTCTAGATTTCAAGGTCTCACAGTTTCTGGATGTCGGTCTTTGAAAAGGTTAATTCCTGCTTCCGTGTCAGCTGTTTCAGTTTCTGAAGCAATGATTCCTAAATTATATTTAACATAGTTCCTCTCCTAGGGGTAAAGGATTTAATGGGAATTTAATTCTCCTATGTCAGCCTCCTTAGAAGGTTGTGCCCTAATTTCATATAAAAGGAAGTTTTCTCGTCTCATTTTCTCTAAGCATTACTAACCATCAACTAGGTGATACTAGGCATCCTTGAGAAATTGAGAAGTACTATCAAGTGAAGATTCAAGAAAGCATTCAAGAAAGATTTGAAGCAAGGATTCATCCATCATCAAGCATCCATTCATCAAAGAGATCCATGGGAGGCCATTGAAGGAGTCAAGCTACATAGTGCCCTTTTTGGTGATCTCTCCATCCATCTTCTTCCAAGCCTCTTCATACTCAAGAACCCATTCAAGACTTGGTGTTGGAGATCAACAAGAAATTAATTGAAGACATCCTACATTCTAAATTCTAGACCTATTTGTGCATATCTACATGTGGATTCAAGGATTCGAATCCTCCACAAGGACTTTTACATGCAAGGTGATTTTATACATTTACTTTGTTTACTTCTGCAATTTCAATTATATATATTTGAGGTTAATTCCAAAATAGAGGTTTGAATAAGGAAAACCCCTCCCCCCCCCAACAAAAAAAAATAAAAATCTCTTTTTCTTGCAGGTACAGGTTTAGAATTGAATTTTTGAACTTAGATTTGGATACCCTTTTGAACAAACTATCGGGATCCACGAACAATTTTTTTGTTGAACCTATGCAAGTCAGGGTTGAGATTATTGGTTGAGTGGTGAGATCATTCAGTCAAGGTTGACCTTTTCATAAGATGGTGTAGGATCAGAAAAATATTTCTTGGTTTTGTTTGTCTAGGCATTTCCTTTTCGGATCATACTTCAGATTTTCTAAAAAAAGAGTAGAGACCTCAGAAAATAGCATTCTTTGATCTGTAATTCTTTAAGGTTAGTATTTACTCTCATCCTTTTCAATTACTATCATATATCATATCTCTTTAATTAAAAGAATATAATTTAAGATCTCCTTCCTTTCCCTCATTTTCAAATGATTGATTCACTTGTGCATTGATCCTTCTTTTGGGTTAATCAATTTGGATCTTTCATTTGTGCATTTGGGGATAAAAGAGGAACATCTTATCTTCCTTCCCCCTATATGCTTAATCACACAAAAATTAAATATCACAATCACATACATAACAAAATACAAATTAAATGTAAAGGTTAAGGAAATACACCTGTAATCAAATACATCGTATAATCAATTTTCTTCCTTTACAACTTCCATTGTAGCTTTGGAGATATTTTTGATGATGACATTGAAATCTGACAGCTCCAAAATTCTATCTTGGATTTTATTTTTCTTGGCTAAGCGTGTACACTTTCCCAGACCAGCATCTTCAATGTTGTCTTTATCATCATCTATCTTCACGGTGAGGGATCCAGATTCCATCTAAATTTTAATGGAATTAAAACACTCCATAGTAGAACCCATGAAAAGATTGTTGTCCTTCATATGTTTTTTCAATGTGTTCTCCAGAATGTCAAATCTGTAATGCACAGACTTAATATCTTTCCCCTCCTTGTTTTGTTTGCCATCATCCCTAGCCGACCTAGAATCAATGAGATCAACACGAGTAGACAAAGTCCTTATGTTGAGATGGAGACTTTTGAATTCCTTAAAAACCCATTTCATTAGTCAAAATGAGTACAAAGACATAGCCTTCATAGTTTGCAGGATCCCAAAATGGGGTTTGATTTTGTCATCCATGTCCTCCTGGAGAAGCTGGACATTCCACTCCTGCATATCCACCAATCTTGAAAAAGAAATTTTCTTAGAAGAAGCAGGGTTATGGTCCTTCTCAACATTGTCATGACTAGGAGTATCTTCTACTTTCTTCTCTGACTACACATCCATAACCACCTTGAGCTTTGGAGAGATAGGAATATCATTCTCTTTTGAGCTCGTGTAATTAACCAAAATAGGGACCTTTTGGCCGCCCACATCCTCCTCACTAACCTTTAGATTTTTACCTTTCTCCTTAACACTATGGGATCCCATATTTTTGACCTCATCATCACCAGAGGCACTAACTGAAACAGACAGAGAATCTTTACTACCATCATCAGTCTAGGAATGGGGGATGAAGTTAGTTCCTGTTGGAGATTTGATTCTGAATAGTTGATTGATTGTATGTTTGTCATTGATGACAACATATAATACACAACAATACTTCTGTATGTACTTATCCATATGATGAAGTGAAGACTTGCATGGATAGATACATGTTGTTGACATGTTTATTATGCTATGTTCATACACGCAGACCCAGATATGATGTTTCAGTAAAGATATGTAATTCTGTTATTGACGGATACGGTTCTGGAGGAATAATGGTTTAAGACCGACGTATGTAACATGTTTATTGAGTTGTGCCTATCTTCAAGATATGCGTGTTTATATTCAAGATGAGTTATGAGTTGTTGATATTAATCTAAAGGTGCCAAACGTATTTCAAGAAGATTACAAAGTTATGGTTAAATTGGTGAAGCTGACTAAGTGAAGCGACGCATCTATTCAGTTTATACTTGTGTGGTTGTAATTATGCTTTTGCAGTTAGTAGAGCCGACAAGGATTTTATGAAGAGTTTTCTTATAGGTCCCATGATCTCATACTTGGAGTATGTAGTTATAGAAGGTCATTTGTGATAAGAAGAGTTGCGAAAGCCAGAGATAAGAAAAGCAAAGCAGAGTGTTAAAGCAGCAGAGCTATATTTATCATATGTTGATAATATAGATATTGAAGTTGAAGCTTTTAGAATATAGATAAGATTATTGTAGTGCTTTACAAGAGGTTAAAGCATCGGCGCACAAAAGGAACTGATCAGACAAGCAGTGTCACAAACAGTAGTTCACCTTGTTGATATAGTGTGTATCAAATAACCAGAAGGTTGTAGCCATCACCACTTGGACAGTGAGTCCACCACCCCTAATAGGGTTATTGTAAAAGACTCCTAACAGGGTAAGACCCTTAACTAGGTCACTATACTACTACATTGTATTGAACAACTCCTAACAGGGTTGAAAGATCTTTTAATAGGGATTACTATAAATAGTATAGTTCTTTGTGGGTACTAATTCCCATCGGGGTTTTTACCATTTGGTTTCCCCATAACCAAATTGATGTGTTGTGTAATGTGTTATCTG
>MU227980.1:1991116-2027235 GCA_018584345.1 Thuja plicata | reverse complement strand
AATCCTCCATGTTAGCAATGGTCAGGTTGTTGGCTCTCGTTCTGAGGGTAAACTTCAACATCCACATCTAATTAGGAGGCAACAGGTCGCTTCAATCGCATTTGCAGAGCAAACAATTCATGTTTGTTTTGTGAATCCATCGATTGTGTAAGGACTATGTTGTTATTAGATTTATGTAGGATCTGAAGGTGTTATTAGATGTCTTCAATTCATATGAGAAAATGCTCTATGAAAGGTCTTTTGTAGCCAGTCTTCCTTCTGTTTCAGAGAGGTGGTTCAGGGAGCTTGCAAAGGAGACATTGGAACTTCCTAGTTTTGGTTAGGTCGTGGCTTTGAGTTCGAGGGATTCTGAACAACTCTTCAAGATATTGAATATGTGTGGTACATTGAGGGCTCTTACACCTCAAATAAACTATGTCTACTCTAGTGAAATTTTCTTAGCAATAAAAGAGTTCATAGTTTGGATGATATTGAGGGAAGCTGTCGAGGGAACACTTGTAGAGTGTAAGACTGGCATCTAAGGAGAAGTAGCCAAGAGTCCTATGTTTGGAGGTGCATATTATAGTTTGTTTCCAACAAGGGGAACTGCGGAACAATATGCATTGGATGGTATCTTTCTTAGCAATGCAATATCTAATGCAAATGAAGAGCTTGTAGATAATCTGTTCACAGTTGTAGAAAAGACAAGCACAAGAAAATGTGACCATTTTGTGTCTGTATTCAAGGACTCTTCTATGAATGGAGAAGCGTATTTTGAATCTACATATGGTGGTATTCCTAATTTTGGATTTATAAGTGAGTTTACATTTATAAAAGAAGATGTTTGACTATTAGCTTGTATTTAGTCTGACATAACTTGGAGAAGATTAATTCATAGTGCTCTTGAGCAGAGTTTAGCGAAGTTAAAATCTTCAATGGGTCTAGTTATGATGTAAATTAAACATGGAAAAGCAGGGGATGCCATGTTCATGGTTGTACTGGTTGGACTTCAAGTGGGAGATTGGTGGGTATGTGAAGCCCAATGGTCACATGACCATTCGCCTTCTCTCTTCTCCTATTTGGTTGTTGTATATGTTTCTATAAATGGCTGTGTATATGCCATGACTTGGTATTGGTTAAATGATAAATAGAGATTTCCTTGCTTTGAGAGTGGACATAGGCATATTTGTCAAACCACTATAATCTTCTGTGTTATGTGTTTGGTTCTACTTTTCTATCGCTGTCTTAGATATGTTTATTAAGTTTATCTGATCAATTCAAACTTACAGTATCATTTTCTATTTGGAGTGTCTCCATCGCTGGGACCCCAACATTACTGTGCTCTTTGCCAAAGGTTGGAAGGACGGGAGTGTTGTTCTCTTTTGGAGGAGGGTCACTATGGACAAATATTTAATTGTAGAAGTTATTGGTATGCCCTCGGATGGCAAGAAAATCTATAGAGATAGGAAAATTTCTGAGATAGTGGTTTGTAAATTTCCTAAAATAGAGGAGGAGCAAAAAGAGCTAATAGAGAGAGGAACTAAAATGAGATTCAAGCTGGCCAAGATTAAGAATATTTGGGTCTAGGTACTTAGAGCTATCATGGTTTATATCATGCTTGATGGTCATTTTATGAGGGCATTTGGACATCATTTTGTTATGTTAAATCATTTTCATCATTAGACTAGAGATTTCATTATGTTTTACCTATGGTCTAGCCTCAAGGCTAGCATAAAAGATCAGTGCAAGAACTCTGATGAAAGCCCAGTGTTGCATGAAGATATTTTGGTTTTGATTTATGATCACTATAATGTCCTCCTTGCCCCTTTATATCCAATCTCCATTTTCGATAATGAGAACACTAGTATCAAGGCTTTTTTTTGGAGGGAATCGATGATGAAGGGGAAATTGAATATGAGGAAGAAGATTATGTTCCTTCCTCTGAAATTAAAAGAAATCCTAAAACTAAAGTTAAGTCGATAATGATTTTGATATGGAGGATGATGATTTTGTTCCTTCCACGGATATAAAGAGAAGCCTTAAATAGATATCTATGGTTGACAGTTCTGGAAAAGCTAAGGTTAAAGATCCTTGGTCGAATCCCCCTATTGTTGGTAAAGCCCATGGAAAGATGAACCTGGTCTTCACTTCCCTTGTAGATGTAGGTGTTGCTGGGAATACCAAAATTCCTAAGATTTGTAAGGGTAAGGAAAACGAGTCCTATGTGGTTAAGGAGGAGCTTGCGATTGACATTCAAGTTCTTCCCTCCTCTCTTATTAGTGGCACTCCTTCGTCTGGTGAAGCTTCTCTCAGTACGGATGGTGTCATGTCCCCTATGGAGTTAAATGCTAAATCTCGTTATCTTAAACTTAACCAAGATTATTGTTGTGATGTATTAGGTCTGGCTAGGGACTATGCAATTGACACCTTTTCTCTTTTCAAGTGGCTTTTTCATGAGATGAAGGATATAAAGATTAAAAAAGGGGTCTTGCTAGAAAACTTGAAATAACGGATTCAAAGCCAGTGGGAAAGGGTAATATTGCTAATGGTGTCATGCAGAACTTATACACAACAAAGGAGAAGAATTCAACGTTGGGGTTCCTTAAGAAGACAATGGATTCCCTAGATAAGTTGAAAAAGGATCAGTCTCAGTTGGAGGAGAAGATTACCAATCTTAAGGAGGTTCTTTAGTTGGCCATGAACCAGATCCATAAGGGTATAAAGAATAAAATGAAAGTTATGAACAGGTTGGTTGAGACCCTTGACAAAGAGCATCAGGAAAAATAGATCGTGGAGCTGGATTAGAATAAAGGTGAGGAAGTTTTCCAGCCCAAAAGAAAGGCCAGAGGTAACCTTAAGAGAAAGGCTGAAAATTCCCCTATGGAGCTTAAGGACCTGAAGAGGATTGCTTAGGATATGATAAAGTTATAGGCACACGTATTTGAGGTTCTGAAGAACTTGGCTTGATCTTTTCCTATGGTTTTTTTTGGCTTTCCCTATTTTGTTGTCCTTTTCCTGTCTGTTTGTTGACTCTTAGCTACCGTTAATTAGTCTATCTATACGGTATCTTTTTTGGTTATGTTTTTTGAACTCAGTATTTCTTCAATGGCGAAGACTGTTGTACCTATTTCTATATTTTGTTAAAAGGTTTTGCGTCCCTTCAAAATATTCTTTTACCTTAATCAAAAACTTAATTAAAGTGAATACGCCAAAATTTTATTTCTATATACCTAAAATACAAGGAATGACAAAAAATACATTCCATTAGTTGTACTATTACTAGCACTTGCACCTTTGAGGGGTGCAATGGTAATGCTGATAGTAAAAATATATAAAATATTGATATTGTGGTGCGTATATGGAAATATTTACCATTGCTTGTATTATTACTAGCACTTGCACCTTTGAGGGGTGCAATAGTTATGCTGATAGTAAATATATATATAATAATGATATAGTTGTGTATATATGAAAAAAATTATCATAATATTTTTTGTACATAGGGAAACATCTAGTGGAATAATCACATCTTTACTTTCCCATATGTGCAAAATCATTACATTTTAGCTATGCTTGTGTTTACTTTCACCTTGTTGCCGGAACATTCTTTGTAAAGTAACAATTGTTATGAATATGTATATCAATATCAGTATCTTTTTGTATCCTTTCAATAATAATCAAAAAATATTACGTAAAAATTTGAAATATTATGATTCTTTGATGTCATGGATGATATGTTCTTACCTTAGTAAAATGTCAAGCCCTGAATAATAATCCAAAAACACTACAAAAGTTAAGTAATCACAAATTTTGTATTAAAAAAATACAAATATTGAAAAAATATTGATTTCTTAGGATCGTTCACGTGCAGTTGTCTGCATGTCTTTTTCTATTATTGTGTTCTAAATCTTGACAAAATCCGGTATTGAAATGGTATATAGTAAATTATGATAGGCATTGTATTGATCTATAAATTACACATAAGGAAAAAGGAAAGTGCTATCTATTGAAGGGTAGATTGTTAGCCATGGCATTATTGGCAGCTTTACTAATTGTTCTTGCTATAACATTGCCTTCACTTTTGTTAATTGCAAACTCTCTTACGAGTAGAAATAATACCACAACAGAGGTAGAGACACCATAGCCTTCGTCGTGGTAAATAATTGGGCTTCTTCCTCTTCTGAGTAGAAGAAAACAACCCGTTTACATAATTCCATCCTCCCTTTCAAAGTGATATGGGCCCATCATGCAACACCAACTCGACATCTGTCGTGTTTTGGTCATTACTTCTTCTGATCTCTCAAAAGAACGCTTTACAAAAAATGATAAAGTCTTTGCTTCATGACCAATTTTGGATGTAGGAAAGCATACTAGGTATGAATTCAAAATGTTCAATGTGGCCCCTTATGGCTCCCACTGGCAAAGCATGAGGAAAATTTGCAGCCTCCATCTCTTTACGATAAACATAATCAAATCCTTCAGGCACGTCCATACAAAATAAATACCTTCCCTTATCCATTCACTTTTGGAGAGTTCATAACTAGAGATGAATCTAGTGAACATCAGTTCGACGCTCTCAGATATCACATTGAATATCATTGTGCGAATGGTTCCCAGCAAAATATTCTCACCGGATCTCTATCCAGCAGATTTCAAAGAAGCGCAACACTTTAAGGAGATGATAAAAGAAGGGTCCTCGTTATTTGGAGCGCTTAATATCGGCTACCACCTCCCTTTTCTCAAGTGGATCAATCTGCATGGAATTGATTTTTCCATGAAAAAGATATGAAAGAAGAGAGGCATTTATGATGAAATTTCTTGACTACTACTGGCATAAAAGAGGGGTGTGTCCTCAAGACTATAGTGATGTTGTGAAAGCCAACACTTTTGTAAATTTCTTTCCTCACTTTCTATTTCTTTTATCGTAGTTTGTGTTGAATAGTTTTTGTCTTGTATTATCTAGAGATGTGTCCTTATAGTCAACATAAGGCACACATTATTGAAATTATATAAATCAATAGTGAAATTCCTTAACCAGTGGATCAGAATACACTTGCATTTTAAGCTCTTATATACAAGATTTATCTTTTCATTTTGTAGATCTTGATAGATGCAGGTACTGAAACATCCTCTCTCACCATCGAGTGGGCACTATCATCTCTAATGAACCACCCAAATAGTTTGGGTAAATCCCATTAAGAGATCGATACATATGTTAGACGAGACCGATTAATCAAGGAATAAGATATTCCTAAGCAGAAGTATTTGCAGACAATAGTGAAAGAAACTCTCATTCTTCATCAACAGACACATCTCCTACTTCCTCTTGAATATACCGAGGTCTGCACTATAGGATGATACTATGTTCCCGCAAGAATGCAAATGTTATTTGATCCGTAGGCAATTGAGTTGGACACCTCTGTGTGGGAGCGCCCCACGGAGTTCATTCGTAGATGTTTTCTCAAGAGTTTGAAGAGATTGATGTGAAAGGGCAGGTCTTTGATTTGATTCCATTTGGTTTTAGGGAGAAGAATCGTCCTAGGAATTCATTTGGCGTTGATTATGGTCACGCATACATTGGGGCACGTGCTTCAGATCTTCAAGTAGTTTTCTCCAGAGGGAACTTCAATTGACATGCAGAGTGGATTGGACTCTCATTGCCCAAATTAATTTCATTAGAGGCCATTATTAAACCTCGCCTTCTGCTTCACCTGTACCGATATGCCTACTTAAAGCGTACCATAGTGCCATTAAATATTATTTAGTTTACTAATAATTTCTTGTAGGGTGGAAATTTTTCCCCTCTTATACTGTATTTTCCTCTTGTACATCAATATCAATATCTTGAAGAGCTCAAAATTGTAAGACTATATTCTTTTGATCATCCATATCAAATTTTTTTTTGTCAAAATTTAGAATTTTCGGTGTTTGGTTTGCATGGGAAAGGTTGTTTTGATGTTTTTGATTCTTGGCGTGGTTCACACACATCAACAAAAGTTTACTCATTTAATTTCATGCTTGGAAATTATCCATAGAGTTGATTGGAGGCATTTTTTGTGAAGCAACAGTCGAACTCCACTTCATTCCATGATTGTAGGGCACTTTTTGGATTTGAAACAGCATGATTTCGGCATTGTAATGGATGGAAAAAAAAGTTAGCATGTTATAACATAGATTAGAAGTAGTTTTATTAAGTTAAACTAGAGTTTTAAATTTGTTACGCTCATTTTTTGACGCCCAAATATCCTAGTTAAGGGTTTCATAATTTTGCATTGTAAAAAACTACATATACTCGTTAAGAGGATGTAATAAGCATTGAAAATTTTGCAAGAGAATATAATATACATTGGGTGTTACATTCATAGTATGTTTATCTTCTATCTATGTGGATTTTAAAATTTATTTTCAAGTTCAAGAGCCAAATGTATGTTCTTCTGTGAAATTTCCTGCAAAGGAATTAGTTGGTGTCAGCTGTTATTTATTTTACTCGAGGTGTTGAATGAACGGTGAAGATATAATTATGATGCTTGAAGAAGAATTTGTCTTACATGTGCATCTCTTAATTTTTTCATGATTCCTTTGATGATTGCATCTACATAACATGACTCGTGAGTATTCTATTTTATATTATTGTAAATTTTTGTAATATGAGTCATTATTTGATATGAGCGTTAAATCTTTTCTTGTTGATGTTCTTTAGAATTTTCTTTCATTAATTACTTAAATTCTTGTTACTCTTATCTTTTGACTTTTTTTTTGGAAAATCAAGGTTAGAAATCAGTTTTCATCATAGAGATCAATTAGTTGAATTATCAATTGCATGCACATGTTATCTTTCTTAAAATAAAAAAATAAAAAAGAATTGTCAAAAGTCATTGTTTTTGAGCTTCACAGTTTTGAATCAACAAAGGCCTCCTTGTTAAATCACACTATCTTCAACTGAGTTTCAATACGGTTTTACCACAACCACAAAGAATCTTGGGAGTGACTTCATCATTCTTTCAAGAGAGGGATTTGTATTATATATCCCTATGTTTACATTGTGTAAAAATAATGCTTAACAATTATATTTTCTACTAAAAAACCACACACACACAATTGAATATTCCAACCCTACATTTTCCAATTTGCTAATTTCTAAATATCAAAAGTTAATATATTTCGTAATATTCTTAGCCTCTTTCATATGCATCAATAATAAATTTATAATTAAATATTTCATATTTAAACTTTTGAAATCTACATATATATTAAATATAAAACATAACGTAATATATTATTAGTTAAGGTCAAATGTAGGAATACTTATATGCATTCACTCAGATTCTTTTTCTTTATCAGTGTATTTTTTGTTAGAAAAGTGCATTTAATTTTTTTTTTTTTTAATTTCCTACAACCAAAGCTTCTGACATGACATAAAACTTTATTTTATCTTTGTTATAATGAGTAGTCCTCTTCTACTCAATGCATATTTTGAAATTTTGGTTCACAAGTCTTTTTCTAATTGATGAAGATTTTGACAACAGATACAAATGTAGAAAATCAAGAGATTTTTTATATTCCTCATTATATAAGTAGTGAATGATAACCCAAAAATCTTTTCATTTATTATCCTATTTAATATATGTATTTTGGAAGTACATACAAATATTGCAAAATCTTTATAAGATTTTTCTAATCATCTTCGAAATAATTTGTGGTTGATAGCTGAATTTTTTTGCCATTATGATCTTATTAAATGTACTTTTGCATCACCATGTTCTTTCATTGAATGCATGCTCATCTCTTGAACTTTCTTGAGTCCTGGAATGAAAGTTGTGTGCAGTCTATATTTGAATAATGTGTGCCTTTTCTTAAAGCCAAAGTCTATAGAGACTTCAATGTTTACATGCATCACAGTTCTTCAACCAATTTCACTTAAAGATTGCATAGGTACTTGATTGTCTCTTCTTAGTCTATTTGGATCAATTTGATAACCGTACTTTTAAATCATACGAGCCTTCTTATATTTTTTGTCAGTAATGCTCATTACCTGTTGGCTTTTTTTAATCTTTTATGAATGCTTTTCATGTGATTTTCTTGTGTGAAAAAATCTCACTCTTGTACCCTTAACAATTAGGATTTGATATGCTTTGAGTCATTGTGTCCTTGTTAAAAACAATCCCAATTCAAGATACATGAAAAAATATTCCACCTTTAAAATATTTATTCATCTTTTTCTCCACATATGTTTCCTTAACTACAATTTAATGTAGATATTACTTATTATTATTCTATGATGTCATGAATGACCTATTCTTCCTCCTGTATCCTTCTTTAAGTGTCACCCTTTCAATAATAATCCAAAAATATTAAATTAAAAGTTGAAATATTACAATTCTATGACGTCATGGATGATATATTCTTACCTTAGTAAAATGTCAGCCCCTGAGTAATAATCCAAAAACACTATAGAAGTTAAGTAATCACAAATTTTGTATTAAAAAAATCAAAAATATTGAAAAAATCTTGTTTTCTTAAGACAGTAAACCTGCAGTTGTCTGCATGTCTTTCGCTTTTCTATTGTTCTAAATGTTGACTAACACCAGTATTGAAATGGGATGTAGTAAAATATGACATGCATTCTAGTGATCTATAAATTACACATAAGGAATAGGCCAAGCGCTATCTATTGAAGGGTAGGGTGTCAGCCATTGCATTAGCGACAACTTTACTTATTGTTCTTGCTATGGCACTGCCTTCACTTTTTCTAATTGCAAACTCTCAAGAATAGAAATAATAACACAGCAGAGGTAAAGCCACCACATCCTCCATCATGGTCGGGCCCGTTTGGGTACTGGAATACCATATCATGGATATGGTCAATTCAGGAAGATGCTGCATATTCAGGAAGATGCTTATCTTCAAAATGAAATCCGGAATATGGTTTGACCCGTTTGGTTCACCCGGAAGATGAATGAGAAGATGCATAAGGAATTTTAATTCTTTATTTTTTAATTTCTTTGAATATGGTGTGTATATAATGTGTGTATATAATGTGTGTATATACACATGTATATATAAATGTGTATATATATGCACACATGTATACACATACACACATACACACATGTGTGTATACATACAAATACACACATATACACACATTTATGTACATACACACACATACACACATACACACGTGTTTATACACACATGTGTGTATATACACATACAAGTGTGTATTCATGTATACACATATACACACATGTGTATATATACACACATACACACATGTGTGTATACACATATACACACATTTATGTATATATACATACATATACACACATACATGTGTGTATATATACACACCATACATATACACATACAAGTGTGTATCCATGTATACACATATACACACATGTGTATATATATACACACATACACACAATTGTTTATATATACACATATATACACATGTGTGTATATACACACATATATAGACACCATACATGTGTGTATATACACACATATACACACCATACATGTGTGTATATATACACACATATGTGTATATACACATATACATGTATGTATATATACACACATGTGTATATATACATACATGTATATACACACATGCATATATACACACGTGTGTATATACACACATGTATATATATACATCTTTATAGCAATATAATATACATCTTTATAGTCACGGATCCCACGAAATATTAAATTTGCTTTTGTGAAAATTGGAATTGGAATTCCAATTCCACCTATTTAGGTGGAAGATAATATTCCCATTTTGGGGGCAAAATGAGAATTTCAAAATTCCAAATCCATTTTTTTCCAAGGACCCAAACATGGAATTTGGCATTATCGAAAATTAAATAATGCCAATTCCGATCCAATTCCTGCTACCAAACGGGCCCTAATTGGGCGTCTTCCTCTGCTAACGAGGAGAAAACAACCTTTTCACACATTTCTATCCTCTCTTTCAGAGTGCTATGGCCCCATCATGCATCTGCAACTTGGCATCCGCCGAGTTTTGGTCATCGGTTCTTCAGATCTCGCAAAAGAATGCTTTACAACAAACGACAAAGCCTTTGCTTCGCGCCCACTTCTCCCAAGAGCAAAGCACATTGGGTATGACTTCAAAATGTTCAGTGTGTCCCCTTATGGTTCCTACTGGCGAAACATCAGGAAAATTTGCAGCCTCGATCTCTTTACGACAAACATAATCGAATCCTTTGGGCATATCCGTACACAAGAAATTTCCACCCTCAGTCTTTCGGTTTTGGAGAGTTCACAACCAGAGATGAATCCAATGAACACCAGATCGAGGCTCTCCGATCTGACATTGAATATCATTGTGCGAATGGTTGCCAGCAAGAGATTCTCACCGGTTCTCAGTCCAGAGGATTTCAAAGAAGCGCAACACTTCAAGGAGATGATAAAAGAAGGCTCCCTGTTATTGTGAGCATTTAATATCGGCTACTACCTGCCTTTACTCAAGTGGATCGATCCTCATGGAGTAGAGTTTGCCATGAAAAATCTACAGAAGAAGAGAGAGGTGTTTATGAAGAAATTGATCGACGATCACCAAGAGAAAAGATGGCCGCATCCTGGAGACTTAATGGATGTTCTCATCTCTGCAATTGACAACCATGAAATCCCGTCTTACAGTAACGACGATATTGTGAAAGCCAACACTTTAGTATATTTCTTTCATCACTTTCTGTTACATAATTTGGAATGTTTGTAAAATCTTCTTTATTGACAGTTTGTATAAATAGTTGTTGTCTTGTATTAAGTAGAGATCTGTCCTTACAGTCAAGATAAGGCACTGATTATTGAAAGTCTCTAAATCAACAGTGATATGCCTTAACCAGTGGATTAGAATACACTTGCGTTTTAAGCTCTTATTTACATGATTTGTCTTTTGGCTTTGCAGACCTTGATAGATGCAGGTACTGAAACATCCTCTCTCACCATCGAGTGGGCACTGTCATCTCTGATGAACCACCCCAACAGTTTGGGTAAAGCTCAGCAAGAGCTCGATACACATGTCGGACGAGGCCGATTAATTGAGGAATCAGATATTCCAAACTGAAGTATTTGCAGGCAATTGTGAAAGAAACTCTCAGGGTTCATCCACCAGTACCTCTCCTGCTTCCTGATGAATCTACCGAGGCCTACACTGTTGGAGGATACAATGTTCCCACGGGCACGCAGCTGTTAGTCAATGCTTGGGCAATTCAACGAGACACCTCTTTTTGGGAGCGGTCCACAGAATATGATCCTGAACGTTTTGTTAAGAGCGGAAAAGAGATCGATCTGAAAGGGCAGGACTTCGAATTGATTACATTTGGTTCACGGAGGAGAATGTGCCCGAGCATGTCTTTGGCGTTGATTGTTGTCAGCTATACGTTGGGGCGGCTTCTTCAGAGCTTTGAGTGGTTTTCTCTAGAGGGCACTAAAATTGACATGACAGAGGGGATTGAACTCTCAACGCCCAAATCAATTCCATTGGAAGTGATTATAAAACCTCGCCTTCCCCTCCATCTGTACTGATATGTCTGCTTACTATATGGAGTTTCAACAGCTGGCCACATTGTCGGTTGTCGTTGTTAATAATTTAATTTACTAAGAACTACTCCGAAGGTCCAATGTCTTCTAGTGTATGTCGTGTCAAATTCCTAATATTCCTTCCACGTTTCCTCTTGTACATCAATTTCAATATCATGAAGAGAAGATTATCTTCTGGTGATCATTGATGTGGAGCCTCCCAAGTGTACAGATGTCATAGTAGGTTGAAAAGGATGATAGAATCTTATCCGTGTTTGCATATTTATCTATATGGATGGCTATATTTTCCCTTCTGTAATTATATTTATTAGTTTCTACCTAGAATTATACCCATGAAGTGAACAAGTTATAAATATATTTTTTTAACCAATCAGATTGAAAATATTTTTTATAGGTAAAAAATATTATATTTTATTGTCTTTAAAGTTTACATGCTATATTTTTAACAAAATATGCTAGAAATAATAATTATCTCTAATCATAGGCCAATAATTTTGAGTGATAAGAATGGATTTGTAGGAAGAGTTTACAAAGAAATGCAAACAAAAAAATGACATCACCAAATGTTTCGCAAAATAAATTAATAATACATACCAAATACGAGAGTGATTGTATGTCAAATATTACTCTTCCCACACTCCCATATTCTCGTCATGCTCCCACATTCTCGCCATGCTCCCATATTATTTCCATTTGCGTGCTCTGATGGTTGACTGCTCCCTTATTTTTGTCATAAATGAGCAGTTATTTTTGCCACAACCCATTACAGATGGCAATGTTGCACGCAACATTGACTATTGGTTTGGGTGAAGTTGTGCTTGTAAAGCCCTGAATTCTTCCTCCATAAAATTTGGTAAGAGTGTAAGTAGTTGGGTTGTAGTTTGCTTTCATTTAGTGTTCTTGTTAA
This sequence comes from Thuja plicata, assembly GCA_018584345.1. Taxonomy (NCBI): domain Eukaryota; kingdom Viridiplantae; phylum Streptophyta; class Pinopsida; order Cupressales; family Cupressaceae; genus Thuja; species Thuja plicata. The sequence continues at coordinate 2,014,775 of MU227980.1, read as the reverse complement.
TCGGTGCAACACTTTTTGGAAAACATTTAGAGTTTTCAAAGGTCTACCACACATAACGAGCAGTATTTTTTGAAGCATATCGCATATTTCCTATGCTCCTATATCAGTCTTCCACAAGTTTTGTGATAAATTATTTTTATGCAGTTAAGGCTCGGTCACCTATTTTCTGGCATGTGCATATTCTTGTTAGCATATCAGTACAAATTTCAGGTTTTCTCTACTCTTTTGCTACATATTTCGCAATGTATTTTATCTAGAACCTGTGCTCACTAGATAAGATGTCAACAATCTTTATTGGCTCTCCACATTAGGATTATTTTAGGGTTGTGTATGTTTAACCTATCATCATTTCTAGCAGTTTTATATTTCTTTGCACATGTGCTACCAATTGATAAAGTAGAGATACTTTGATTCTTACACGGAGCTTTGTATCGACACTCTAGTTTCTCCTACTTCTTGCACAAGCAGTCCCCCTCTCTACATTTTGTGTCTTTCAACGTGATTGATTTTATCTTCATAGTTAGCTAAGGGGTCTGTGGAAAATATTAGAGTTGTGTTTAGCAACCACAGATCGTTAAGTAGAGATCGGTATATTGGATTTTTGCTTTGTGATAGATCATGGGGGTTCCAAGCACTAACATAGATATAAAAAATTCTTCTCTCTTTTTCAACTTCCACACTATTATACCAATAAAGTTTTTCCATGTCAGGTGTATTTTGTAACCAAATAAATCCATGCACAGGAGTTGTTCCTCTATGTTTCCACTCGTACCAGTACCAATAATCTTTTGCACCAAGGAGCTTTTCAATGACTTCTTAAAAAATTGGGAAGCATTAATACAAGTATAATGATGTGGCATGAGGGTTATTAATCACATTATCTAAGAAATGTCTATTTGTGTATGGTGTTAATCTATTTTTAGTTGATAATACCTATTGTAGGTCTGACAACTTTGTGTCTGCTGCACATAATGTAAAAAATAAAGTAGGTGACCCTACCAGGTTGATCATGGTAAACAATTCGACATGACACTTGTTTCAATATGGCCTTGTTCCTCTCATGGTAGACCCAAAGTACATAAGTTCTTGAGCTAATTGTAAATTACAAAGATCATTAAGATGTGAGCATAGGTTTTCTATAGTGGTTCGTATGTTTTAATCCCTTTTTTATGAAAACTATTGCAAGTCCTTGGCTACGATGGTGCATAATTAGATTATAGAGAAAATATCAAAATCTTGGATGTTGTCCAAATCTTTGGTCATGAAACCTCATTAGGTGTAGTGCATACTCATGCATTTGCACTTCATTGACTTGTGATTGCATTTGTAGTGCAACACCATTAGGAAAGAGTGTAGGAAATGCCATTTCAAATAAGCCCTCAGTAATCTATTCATTTATTGGAGATGATCTAATTTTAAGCCAGTCAATAATTTTTTTTGTGTTATCTTCGAGCTCTATTGTCCTCTTGATTATCTCTAATTCACAATGTTTGTTTGAAAACATAGCAACAAATGATGATGTGCTCATTGTGGTCATTTTAGTTTGTTCACCATCACTATCCTCTTCATCAATTGGCACCACCTTTTCTTCAGTATTCTCAATGGTATGGAGCACACTTGAAATATCTATTCTTTCTCCACGTATTTTTTCTAGTGGTCAACATCTATGATAACATTACTATAGCATGGATCGTACTTAATTTTATATTCCAATGCATCCGTAACAAGGCTTATGCTTGTACATAACATTCATAATATTGTCCTTGTGTATGTCGTCTTCTAACTAGGAGCACATCTAAGTCTCATATTCTGTATGAAAGAACTCTTGCAATATTATTTATATCCTGTGGGAAGCTAATTGTCAGGCCATTATTCTTGTAGTGGCCTTCCTTAGTGTGGGTTAATTGCAATATTGGGCTCAATCTAGTAATAAGCATCTCTTCAACTTCAGTCAAGTTGTGCAACATAGTAGGTTGTTCTCCTAGATCTGTGTTGTTGAGTTGTGAGAATCTATGTATACCATTTTTAGTAAAGAATATTTTACAAGTGGTAGTGGTATTCAATAACTGTACATGCATGCCAAGATAGGATTCATTGTATATGATACATGTGTGTATTTTGTATAGTGCATCTATTCTTTGTTGAAATTTTTTCAATGCGGTGACAAAAGATTCATTATTTCTAAATGGTAGTGTGCCTCTAGCCTCTTATTGTTCTTGATATGTTGCACAATCTTGATCCTTTTTTTTTTGGTTGTGGGAGGATATTTTGACTTTTTTATAATCTTTTAAGGTGCCAATGGGTAGATATTTGGTTACTATGGGAGGCATAGTAGGACCGACTTCTTCTTCAGCTATGTTATCTTTTGAGCTCTACTTGTTCTAACTCATCTTGACTTTTCCCAAGAAAATATTCTACCATCTAATATTAACAAATATTCCTCCATATTATTAATAATTCTATGGAAAAGTAGTAAAAGAAATATAATAGAGAGCAACACAACATATGTAGTACATGGACAATTGAAAATAGGAAATACTAGATATAAAAATACATTTGTATATCTTGCAAAGAGCATAACATATGTAGAATAAAAAATATTATGTTGATATACATTTAGAGATCTCCACCTTGAAATTGAGATACATATATATACCAACAAATAATTGGATACTATTTCCATCATAAAAATATGTTCAAAAAAATATAAGGCAATCCTCTAGAGCTAAACGATGACAATTTTGCATTCAATTTGTAAGAAACAAACATTGCATATATATCCTGGCATACATATAATATATGTCAAATAGAAAATATTATGTTTGACATATATTTGTAGAGTTGCACTTGGCAATTTACATGTATGTATCTATTGTTTTTTTTCAAAATAACAAAAGGAAAACATATAACATTGGGCCTAAGGTACAGTTGACATATCAAAACATAGATATAATGTACGTAGACATATCTATAAATTAACATCTATAGTCTATAGTTAGTTACAATATGATTTGATAAGGTTGAGGCTGGTTATTTGTACTAGTGTACATCTCTTTAATATTTCCAAGAAAGATATTTATTTCTGAAACAAAATGTAGTAGCTCAGCCTTAGTAACAATTTCTTTTACTCACTCCTCATTATCGTACATTTCATTTATGCACATCAGGGTAAAGAGGAATTATTTATTGAACATTTATCTTATCACTGTCTCTTGTTAGCATAATAGAAAATTTTGGAGATGAATGTGTTGGAATTGATGTCAAAAAAGTAGAAGGAATTTATCAGAGGAATTGATCAGAAGAATAGATTATTGTTGCTAGCTTAAATATTGTAGGTTATCAAAACAATCAAATAACAATCAGCTCTGCAACTTTCTTTCTCAAAGCTCAAAATTCAAACTGCAGGCTTCCATGCCTGCCTCCCCTGGGGGCATGACTGCCCCTCGTGCTGACCCACCTACTGGCCTTGATGGACCCCAGATTCCCTTTGTCATGATCCCAACACTTGAGTCAATGGAGGAATCTCAAAAAGAGTCGTCTTCGACTGATTCCCAGTTATCTCCTAAACCTAACTGGAAAGGAGCCCTTGTTGGAGAATCTCAACCATCTTTGGTGGATCTTCTGGTGGATTTTGTTCAGACTGAGGAAGGCGCTGAGCTATCGCTCCTGGAATTAGTGGTGAATCAGACGATGGCTGAATTTTAGGTAGCCCTGGTTGGTCGATTCTTCAACATTCAACCTACCATAGAAATGGTTAGGAAATGGGTGTCTAACCAATGGAAGATCAAGGGTTATGTCCTAGTTTCTGCTATGCCAGGAGGACTCTTCCTATTTAAGTTTACCACTCTTGAGGACCTATCTAGTGTGTTGTTGGGCTCATGGGTTTATGGGAAGCACTTCCTAGCCCTTGTGAAATGGAAACCTGGATTCAACCCAGCGACAGATCTAACTAGAATGGCTCCGGTTTGGGTCCGTCTCCCTGGCCTCCCACTTGAATATTGGGATGAGAAATTATTCTGATGGATAGGTGACTCCTTTGGTTCTTTCATCATAGTGGACCAAGTGACCCGCTCTAAATCCAGGTTGGTTTTTGCTAGATTCTGTGTGAATGTCTCTATGAATAAGATCCTACCCAACTTTGTTATTTTGAAATCTAAACTGGGAAAATGGACCCAAGCACTAGTGTATGAAAATGATACCCTTCTCTGTCAAAATTGTGATAGTAGAGGCCACACTAGTGATACTTGCAAGTACCCCAAGTCGGGAGAAAAAAAAGGGAACAAGGACAAATAAATAGATGAGGTTCCTCCCAAAGGGATAGTTGGGGTTCCTCCCTCCTTTGGTAATGAGGAAAAGCTGGAGTTGAGGCCACCCTCGGTGGCTACTGAAATGGACTCAAGTGATCTATTACCTGAGGAAGGTGATATCATCCCCCTCCGAGAGTCAGATTTGGGGTGCTCTACTCCTGTTCTGTCTCCAAAGGAACCTAGTCCCCAGCCTTTGACGGTGCCGGTAACATCCCCTATGATACCCCCCTGAGGGGAGGAGGAATAATCCTACTAAGGAGGATCATCCTACCATTGTGATTGCTCTTGAGTTACAAGCCCCAAAATAGGTGGCTAAAGCCCCCTAAGGTTGTGAAGAAGAACCCCTCCAGGTCCCTTGATGGTTCGGAGGATGAGGACGGGGAATGGAAAACACAGAAAAATAAAAAAAAATTCTAAAAAGGCCGATATGGGTATGGAAACACCCAAAGGAATTCCTTCAAAATGGGAAAGGAGATCGAGAGGGTCCACAAGGGATGTTGCAGCAGGTAGGCAGCAAACCCTGGAATCTAGTTTTAAAAGTAAAAGATGAATTGTCTCTCTTGGAATGTGAGGGGTTTGAACAGCTCCCTGAAACAAAATGTTGTCAAACACTACATATTTGATCTCAAGCTAGATTTCCTTCTCTTACAAGAGGTTAAGATGTCTAATAGTAACTTCACTACCCTAGTGCCTTATCTTTGGCTGGGGGCAGCTTTCCTTTACTCAGAAGCTACGGGTGGGTCTGGTGGTATTGCTATGCTCTGGAACCCCAACAAAATAACAGGTCAGCTGGATGTGTCTTCCCCTAAATTTGTTGCTCTCACCTTCAGGAAGAATGGAACTGAATGGACCACCTTCAATATTTATGCACCTAACACTAGGTATGGTAGAGCTTCCCTGTGGGAACTGATCTTGGCCATTGGCTGAATTAGGATAGTTCAGTGAACTTCCTTCTGGCAGGGGACTTCAACACCCCCCTTTATCCTTTGGAAAAGTGTGGTGGCCTTATGGATTACTCTGATAGCATGGAGGAGCTGGCTGATTTTATATCTTCAACTGGTCTTTTGGTCATCATGCTAAAGGGAAACCCCTTCACTTGGTCCAATAATAGGAAGGGTGTCCACCTAATCCAGGTGAGGCTTGATCGGGTCCTGGCCACCTCTTCATGGAACCTTTGCATGAATTCTTCCTTGTCTCCCCTCCCTAAAACTACTTTAGATCATAACCCCCTCTTGCTATGCTAGCTTGACTCTCCTAAGGCCAACTCGACGCCCTTCAGATTTGAAATTATGTGGTTCTCCCACCCATCTTTCAGATATCAAGTGAAATTCTGGTGGAAGACCAATACTAGGGGTACTGCTATGTACAAAATAGCCCAAAAGCTTGAAATCATCAGAAGGGAGGTTAAAGGATGGAGCAAACAAAACTTTGTAGACTTCCACAAAGAGAAATTGAATCTCTCTGAAACCTTATACTCTCTTCAGGCCCAACTGGCGTCTGGAAGCTACCCGCCCTAGATTCAGGCGGAGGAGGAATTGAGGAGGCACAAGTGGTAGGAAACCCTAAGAAAAGAAGAAATCTATTGGACGCAGAGATCCATAATCTAGTGGCTTATCGAAGGGGACAGAAACACTGCCTTCTTCCATAGGTCTACCAACATCCATAAAAGAAGAAATACCGTCTCTTCTCTTATCGATGAAGGAGGGAACAAAGTCAAGGAAAAGGATAAAATTAACCAGCCTGCAGTTAACTACTTTAAGGAGTTGTACTTCAAAAATGGCCCTACATGTCCAAAAAACATCCAAAACCAGCTCTTAGACCATATCCAAAGTGCTATTACGCTTAGTGATAATAACATGCTTATGAAGCGAGTCTCTAATGATGAGGTCAAGAAGGCGGTCTTTGCTATGGGATCTTACGAAGCCCCTGGAACAGACGGCTTCCCTTTGGTGTTTTTTCAGGAATACTAGGAAATTGTAGGGACTGATGTTACCAGGGCTGCCAAAGACTTCTTCAGGACTGGACACCTCCTCAAACAACATAACCAAACCTACATTGTGCTGATCCCTAAGCATGACAATCCTACTCCTATGATGGATTTCAGACCCATTAGCCTATGCAATACCTTCTACAAGATCCTCACCAAAATCCTGATTGGCAGAATCAAGCCTCTTCTCGATAAAATTATCTGCAACACTCAGAAAGGTTTTGTGTCGGGTAGACAAATCTTGGATGCGGCCATTGCCACCCATGAAATTATCCACTCTATGGACAGGAGAAAATCCTAGGTATGGCTTTTAAATTGGATATCTCTAAAGCTTACGACAAAGTTAACTGGTCTTTTATGCTTAAAATCCTTGCTAAAATGGGCTTTAATGAGAAGGTTATCCAGATTATACAAGTATGTAATCAAACTATTAGCTTCTCTATTCTTTTTAATGGATCCCCTGATGACTATTTTATTCTGGAGAAGGGTATTAGATAGGGAGAACCTCTTTCCCCCTACCTCTTTATTTGGTGGCTGATGTGGTTAGTAGGAACCTTTGTATGCTTTCTGCTACGGGAATAATCAAAGGCATCAAACCCGCCTCTACCCTCCCCCAGGTGGTGTTGGAATAGTTTGTTGATGACACTTATCTCTTTGGGTATTCCTTAGTGATTGAGGCCAAACAATGGAAACAAACTCTGGAAAGCTATGCTTGGGCTTCTAGACAGTGTATTAACTATCAAAAGAGCCGATTGTTCTTCTTCAATACCCCTGTGGAGTTACAAAATAAGGTGCTTCAAATTTTGGGTTGTCTCACAGCTTTGCTTCCCTCTACCTACCTTGGCCTCCCCCTCACGGTCAAAGAGGTGTCCCATGATTTTTGGAATTCCATCCTGGAAAGAACTCAGAGGAAACTAGTTGGTTGGAAGGGAAAGGTTTTAAGTAATGCTGGCAAACTTTAGCTGGTGGCCTCCACTCTCCAAGGGATCCCTGTTTACTTCCTTTCCCTATTTTAATTTAGAAGCAACATGGCTGAGAAATTGGAAAAGATTCAGAGAACCTTTCTGTAAGCGGGGTCTGAAGAAAAAAGGAGGATTTTGCTAGTCAAGTGGGACACTGTTTGCCTCCCAAAAAAAATGGGGGGACTGGGCCTAAGGAAAATAGGTCTGATGAATAAGGCCCTCACTATGAAGGTGGCATGGAGGCTCATAGAGGGAAAAGCAGACTGGTGTAGATTAATAGAAGCTAAGTATCTCCAAGGACACCCCTACGGGAGGAGATTCCACAATAGTGACCTCCCCAGTGGATCCAAACTATGGTCGAACATATGTAAATGTAAGACCCTCCTGTCTAAAGGAGCCTTCTAGAAAATTGGAAATGCGAGATCCATCAGATTTTGGAATGACCACTAGATCATAAATCAACCTAACTGGGGCCACATATTCAAACCCCTTATGGACTGTCTTAGACCGGACCTAGGTAATAGAGCCTCCAACTACATCAATGGTAGAGACTGGGTGGATATTACTAATTGGACTAGGGACAGACCAGACCTACAACACTTGGCCAAGGACCTCATGGATAGCCTGACTAATATCAAAATTTTGGAGAATGATGACTCTATTATCTAGGCCCCCACCCAGGCGTGTACTTTCTCTGTTAAATCGGCGTACAATCTACTTCTAAAAGAGGAGAGTAACCCAAAAGAATGGAAGAGGGTGTGGATCCCTCAGCTCATGCCAAAAATTAACTTCTTCTGGTGGACTCTAATGCACGATAAAGTCCTGACCCAAGATAATCTCATCAAAAGAGGCTTCTCCATGGCAAACAAATGTGTTCTATGTAAGAAGGAGGAAGAAACGGTTAACCACCTCTTCATCCACTGTGAATATGCCACTAGCATCTGGCAAGGGATCTTCAACAAATTGGGTACGTTGTCGGCCCTGGACAGAGAAGTACATCAATTTAATAATTGGAGATCCCCTTCCAATCACCCCCTTCTCCAACTCCTCTGGCGTATGCTTCCCCCTCACATATGCTAGACCATTTGGAAGGAAAGGAACAACAGGATTTTCAGAGAGAATAGTAACCAGCCTGAGACTTGTCTCCATATGGGAACTAAACCCCTGTGTGAGAATGCCAGAATGGCTAATTGGAAGCTCCCTACCTACCTTTCTGCTACCTGGGAAGTTAGAATTGCTGACAACTGGAACCTCCTGGATGGGTTCAATAGGTTTGATGATGTGAAAAGGATAGCTAGAAATACTACCAGATGGATTGCCCCTCCTAGAGGATGGACCAAATTAAATTTTGATGGGGCGATTAATAACGTCGGTCATGGATGGGGAGGAGTGATAAGAGATCATAATAGAACTTGTCTACTAGCTTATGCTGGCCCTATAAATAACTGCACTATCACCCAGGTGGAAGGAATGACCCTTCTCTGGGGGATTAAATTTGTGAAAAAAATGAACCTCAGACAACTGGAATCGAGGGGGATTCCAAAGTGGTTGTTGAGGCTATCAATAGGGGTGCTAGTGTAGGTTGGCGTGCTAGACCTATCATTATGGAAATTTGTTAGCTTATCAACAACTGCCAGTGCACGACTATAGGCCACATGTACAGGGAGGGGAATTCAGTTGCCGACTCATTAGTTGTAATTGGCCTAAAACAAATCAAACTCAATAGTTGGAGGGTGATTAGTGACTTACCTCTGGTGACTCAGCAACTCATTGTGGGAGAAATGAATACCACAGTTTAAATGTGCCAGGCTATCTTATTCATTACGGATCCTCACTCGATCACGTGCTGGCGTGTTCGGGTGAATTTTGTTATTATGAAAAGGAAAACTCAAATTCCCATAAATAATTATCATTACTTTTTGAAGATGTGGAGTAAGAGTTGTCCAAATCAAAAGGTTTTTTTATCTATCTTCGATATTAATGCTATTATTACTTTTAATGGTGCCTGGAGATCCGTTAGATCTAGCGGTACGGAGCTCGGTTTCCAAAATTTTCAAGACCAGCTATTTTTATATAAGCTTTCCACGGAAAGGGTTTATGATTACAAGTTTTTTTTTATGGCCTACAAAAATTCTCGGATCTTAGACCTCAAAGATATTCTAACACAAGAATAGAAGACCCTCGAAATGGGAGACAACATTCTCCGCATTGAGCCTGATAACATTGACAAGACTTTCACTTCTGATGCGTTGGTGACTCACTACTGCAAAGAAACTGGCATTTGGGGTTTCATGGAAAGAATGAAAGGTGGACATGATGAGTGAATCTCCAAGAAATTCATCAAATCCTAAAATAACAGGAATGTTTCTGTTGGGGGCATTCACTTCCAGCTAAACGAAGAGGTCATAGCCAAGGAAATGGGGCTCCCTATGACGGGGAGGAAATACAAAAAGACCAGTCAGAGTGCCGACCCCATTAGCCTCAAACAATTTTTCAAGGATGGTGAGCTTTCGGTGAGAAAACATGGGGGTTTCAACAGAGAGAAGCTTCCATAATTTTGGCCAAAAATTTGTCTCATCGTGATGAAATACTTCACGCTAGAAGGTAAGTTCACTGTGTTTTACAACTACCACTTTCCATTCCTGAATCATATTAGGAACAAATATTTAATTTCCATTCCTTTCTATCTCCTACACTCCATTGAGAGCAATATCCTTGATATTCAAGCCAACCCTGATAGAGCAATCCTTAATCAGGGCCTCCTCCTCTACCTCTACCTGTTTCATAAAGCTATCTGCTTGGCACCCCAACCCCCTCTGATTATCCAGATGTTACCCTAGGAGGAACCCATTGCCAAAACTGAAAAAACCACCCTCTCCTCCTCCTAGTCCACCTATATCAAAAAAGAGCCTATGTTGGCCGATAAAAAAGCTACAACCCACAAAAAAGTGCTAAAAACCATCCCAGTAGAAAGGAAGCTCAAGAGGAGTCATATGTTTCTGAGTCTCTGGAGTACATTGAGGGGAAAGAGGATGACAGTACCCCTGAGACGGACTATAGACCCAAAAAAAGAAAAATCATGGAGAGCCAGGTTAATCTGGAAGTGGATTTGAGTGGCTCAGGTCGCAGAAGGTCAAATATAATAGCTAAGGAGCATTACAAAATTAAGATGATGGAAATGGTTTCCAAAGAGCTCTCCCTGTCCAAAATTGACTCCCACTCCACTAATTCCATGAATGGTTCCTCTGATGGTTATATGAGTCCCGCTAGGACTGGGAACACTCCTCTGCCTAACCCCCAGCAAACCTTGGAAATCCCCAAAAACCCTACCCTAGCCCTAAGCCCCACTCAGGAACCTAAGGACAAGCCACATATCGAGGCCATGGAGAACAAAGATAAATTAACTAGCACTCTTAAAAGAAGGTTCTTGAACTCAGACAAGGACATTGGGGAGATAAAGAAGAACATGCAAGACCTGATGAACCACTGTATGGGGACCAAAAAATTTTCCCTGAAGATTATGCATGCTTTGGCTATGACCCTTTGTAATGTGCAGGAAAATCTGGTAGGTGGCAAGCTGGAAGCAGATGAGGACAACAAAGACCTCTTCCTGTTTCTGTCGGAGGAGTGGGCTACAACCCTGCTGTCCAAACAACTGGGTGGGATGAGCTAGTCTCTGGGTTCATGTGCTAGTTAATTTTGGCTAGGCTTGGCCCTCGGTTCCCCTATTTTGGTGTGTGAAACATTGATAGTTTTTGGTTATTTCTGTGTAGCCCTGTGTGGCTTAATTCTGATACTGTTTATGCTACTATTCATCTTAAGCTTTCTGGTTTAATTCGGTGGTTCAGTACTGTGACTTTTATTTTTGATAGAGGCAGAGGTAAGATGGTGTCTATGTTGTTTAACTGTTATACTTGCTTTGACTAGTTCCATTAATATGCTGTTAATGTGCTTCTAGTCCTTTGTTCCATGGGCCCTCTTGCTGCTTTTTTCTATCATAAACTATTGTAGGTTATCTAGTGGAGAAGAGTGTTCAAAGGTCCAGTGAGAAGAGAATATGATAGAAATAGAGTCATACATGTAGAAGAAGGATGTTGAAAGTGTTTACCATGGTCACCAAAAGTTTTAGAGTGTTTCATGAATATTTAGACAAGTCAATGGGTTAGAGAAGATGAGTGACAGAAAAGGTGATGATCAGTATTATCAGGAAGATAGAAAATGGTTCTATACGCTAAACTAAATAATAATTTCATGGAGCACATTTAAGAGTGTGTCTGGGACATACTTAGGTATACTTAACTTAGAAGGTTTGTGCTTTAGATGTCTGCATAGCATATTTTTGTTGTCTCAGAGCCTTGTAGAAATGTACAGTAAATAAGAGTGATTAAATTCAATGGCTGGAATGGATTTAGATGATAATGTGCTATTCATAATATGGTAGGATGTATTTAAATTATGTTCTTAATGGGTTGGAAACCCACATGGATGAAAAGGACCTGATTGGTTGAAATTTTTGTCATTGACACTATTTTTATTTGTATTATTTTTTCTTGGCGGACCTAGTTGGAAAATCTTGTTGTGCAAGTGTAAAATGTGCTATCATGAAGATTTATGATTTTGAGGTGGTTTTTATGGATGAAGGAAATAATCCAATCGTCATAATTCGATCAGGTATTAATAATTGGTGCGTTGATTTGAATAATTGGTGAATTACTTTATGTTGACCTAGTTCTTAGTATAAGATGATGAATTATTGAAAATTTAGAAGTGTCAATGTTGAAGAATGGTTGTGCACACCATGGATTTATTTTAAAGAAATTATTGAGATCTCTTGAGGGCCAAGTTTCTTATGTGAAGGTTTTAGAAAGGATTTGAGTAGAGATATTTGTTGATCTTCAATGCAACTTTATTTGGCATAAGGTAGATGTTGTTATCTAGTTCAAAAAATATTTAGATCATTGTAGTGATAAGTGATGACATGTAACTGATTGAATGTTTGAAGATGTTAAGTTGATCACTGAAATGCAGAAGGATAATGCAAGACATTAAATCAGTTAATGGATTATATTGTCATTGATGTAAACTTGATATAATCTAATTGGTTATAATCAAAGTGTCAAAGAATTCAAAGAATTAAAGAGAAAAATATTATGCTTTCAGTAATGCATAAAAGACAAGCATTCACATTATGAATTCAAACACCGACGGTCAGTGGACACCGACGAACAGAGATCACCGAAAGTCAAGTCATAGTGATGCCAAAGAAAGAACACCAAAAATCATTACCAATGAGAAGAATCACAAGCATAACTGACAGCCAGAAACATAGTGTAAACTGATCGAGAAGCCCGAGGATAACTAGAGTGTTGATCGAAGCTATCAAAGAATTAAACACCGAAATTAACTTGAGTTCAGAAATGAAAAAATATCTAGTCGACGGAGCTAAATATGGAGTTAAATGGTAGTTATCTTTGTTTTCATCGACAAGATAAAGCCATAGATAAGTAATGGATTTAAACCTATTTTTTCGAGTTGGCAAGAAGATCTCAGCAAGATAAAAAATGAGTTTTTATTTAAATCTAATTGACAAGAATTATGGATCATGCAAAGATCAAGAAAATAAAGAACCTAATAACGATGAATTCATGTCTATAAATAGATGACTTCATTCATTGTGAACTGGTTTGGTGGGTGAATGAATGAAGAGAGCATGCTAAAGAGAAACTCATAAAGAAAAACTTCATATATTCCTAATCAACAAGATGAGGAAAGAGCTAAAGTTTTCTGTGGACACCGAGCAATAAAGCACAACATCACCGAGAAGAATAAAAGTGGAGCAAAGGTATAAACCAAGATATATTGATCAGAATAGTTTTATGAGATTACAATAGATATAAAAATCTACAAGCATAAGTTGTATATATGACCAGATCATACTGTTTCAGTTTAACCATTGATTCAGAAAGTCTCTTAACCGAGCAGGATTTAAAGATCCTTTCTATATTGAGATACATCCTAAGCAGTGTAAATATTTTTGATCATGAAGATAGCAAGAGATGCTAGATACCTATTGACAGGCCAAGTGAGTGTTTGTTCAAGGAAGGTAACATAGAGATGCCCGATATCAAGTGACAAACTAAACTTTTAAATCCTCTAACAAGGTTACACCTAATAGTGTGTTTGTAACCTTTAACAGGGTTGGCTCTTCACTTAGCTCACTTCAGGAGAGTGAAAATTTTGGGTTACCAGTCTAAAGTGGTTTTTCCCTTAACAAGGTTTCCACATTAAAAATCCATGTGTCAATGTGTTTATGAGTCATTACTTTAGCATTTTGCATTACACTTAACTTAATTTGATTGATCAATATATTCAAGATAATTTACTATCTTTCAGTAAATTAACATACTGCTATTCGGTAAACATAAAGTAGAAGGTTTTACAAAGCTTTCTGAGTAGTAGTAATTTGATAAATTTTTTTGGAGGTATTCATCTTATAGGACTGAAGATAACTAGAGGATTAATATTGCGGTACTAAGTTTTTGGGTTGATTATTGGAATAATTTTTGTGGCCACTGATTCAACCCCCCTCTCATTTATTACTAACAATTGGTATCAGGGCTTGCGTGCTTAGAAAGGGACTTTAAAATCTCAAAGGAAAAGATCACAAGATGAATAGATGAGATGTGCCCAAGTTGAATAAAGACAACTTTGCATCATGGAAAAGTAGAATAAGACTCTACTTATCAGGTATTGGAAATGATATTGTTCAATACTTAGATACTGGATATATGTTTCCTACAGGACCTCAAACTCTTGAGAAATTAAGAGTAAAGCATGAGCATAATTGCATGATGATAGAACTTGCGTCATCACTCTCTGATGCTAAGTTTGAAGATGTCAAAACTTGCACCTTTGCAAAGAAAATGTGGGATAAGTTGAAGCTGGTACATGGAGAAGATGCCAATGTATGAAGAGAAAAGGCACAAAGCCTAAGAGGGAGGTTTCATGACCTAAGGATGAAAGAAGGAGAAAACATCACTCAGTATAGCTGCAGAATCAAAGAGGTAGTAAATGCTATCCAAGGAATTTTAGGTGTACTTGAAGAGGAGACAGTAGTAAGAAAAATCTTAAGAACCTTATTGCCTGTTTATGCTATTAGAGTTTCTGCTATTCAAGAAATGAGAGAATTTGCAAACAATACAGTTACTCTAGATAGTCTGATTGGTAGACTAATTAAATTTGAGATGAATAATTTTCATAATAGTATCTTACAATCTATAGAATCTACATTCAAATCTTCTCTAAAGATAAGTAACTCAAGTCATAGACATTGCTATAAATGATAGTGACAATGATAATGAGGATAAAGGACTTGATGAGATTGAAGCACTTATGGCCAGAAGACTGCAGAGAGGCAAAGGTAGATACAAAGGTAAATTACCACTTTTATGTTTCAATTGTAAAGGGGTTGGACACTTTGCTACAAGATGTCCAAACTGAAGAAAATATGACAAAGGAAATGACTAATCATATGAGAAGAAGTCTGATAAAGGTGATAATAGTGATTACTGGAGAATCGACAATCTAACAAGAGAGATAACCGAGACTACAAAGATAAAGGGAAGAAAGCTTGTTACCTAGCTGAGAACAGAGCTAATGACACCAAAACCAAATCCAAAGAAGACATCAAGATGGTATTTGTAGCCATGAAGGATGATTCAGATGAAGATGAAGAATGGAATGCAGAGACTACACTCATATCTAAAGTTAGTAAAAATGATGTCTGGATCATAGATAGTGGCTGCACTTACCATATGACTAGTGATAAACAAAAGTTTGAGACTTTTGAATACTATAATGGTGGTTCAGTGAGAATGGGAAATGATACGCCTTGTCCAGTTGAAGGTAAAGGAACCATAATGTTGAACAACTTGATAAAATGTGAAAATGCCTACTAGGTAAAAGGACTGAATTATAATTTGTTAAGATTTTCACAGCTGAACAATTCAGGTCATAGAGTAGCATTTGAAAATAAGAAGTCAAAGATCTACAATGAATCAGGAAGATTGATTGGTACTGGTGAGCAAAGAAAATGTAACCTTTTCTATCTTGATGACACTAACACCACTTATTTAATGGCTAGAAATGAAGACATATGGTTGTGGCACAAAAGATTGTGTCATGTGTACTTTGACAACATGATAAAGAAAAGAAACAAAAGGAATGTTAGAGGCTTATAGAGCATGACTAAGCCGGAGCATATCATGTGCAAGAATTGTCAAAAAGGTAAGATGAAAAAGTCTAGTTTCAAGAGTAAAACCCATATATCTGCTGCAAATCTAGAATTAGTCCATACACATCTATGTGGACCCATGAGAACAAAGAGCTACTATGGAGATAGGTATTTTATTCTCTTTGTTGATGATTTTTCTAGAATGATGACAGTCATGTTTTTAGAAGATAAATCAAAAGCATTTAAAATGTTTAAACGGTATAAAGCAATGGTAGAAAACCAAAGTGAAAAGATATTGAACAACAAGAAGGGTTTGTTGATCCAGACAAGAGAAACATGGTATGTAGACTACATAAAGCCTTTTATGGATTGAAACAAGCACCGAGAGCCTGGTATGAAAGACTTCACTCATATCTCATTAGCATAAAATTTGTTAGAACAAGTGAAAATAGCAATATGTACTTAAAAGAAGATCCCGAAGGTAATATTCTGATTGCTGAAATTATTTTTGATAATATCATTTTTGGAGGGAATGAATTGTTATGCAAATCCTTTCCTTGTGAAATGAGCAAGGAATTTGAAATGTCTATGTTTGGGGAGATCAAATTCATTCTTGGTCTATAGATTCTTCAACAAAATGTAGCCATATACATCACTCAGTCCAAATACATCAAGGAAGTGTTGAAGATATTCAAGATGGAAGATTCCAAACCAGTTGGAACACCTATAGCTACCCGGATGTAAGCTGAAAAAAGAAGGAAAATTCAATGAGGTAAATTAGACCTTATATAGATCAATGATTGACAAACTAATGTATGTTGTTCACACTAGACCTGATATAGCACACACAGTTGGAATAGTTGCAAGATTCTCTGCTAAACCTAAAGAATCACATATGACTGCTATTAAGATAATTTTGAGATATCTGAAGAACACTGAGGACTATGGCTTATGGTACAAAAGAGAAGGAAATTTTGAGATACAAGTCTATACAAATGTTGATTGGGCTGAAAACATTGATGACCAAAAGAGCGTAACTCAAGGAGCATTCTTTATGGGTGATAGAGTTGTCACATGAATCAACAAGAAGCAAGGATGCATCTCTCAGTCAGCTAAAAAAGTAGAGTATGTGGTTGTTACAACAAATTTCTCTAATATTGCGTGGATCAAAAAATTGTTGGAAGGTATGAACATGAAGATTCTTGAACCAGTAATTATCTACTATGATAGTACCAGTGAAATAAACATTTCTAAGAATCTAGTCATGCATGCTAAGACTAAGCATATTGATATCAAGTATCACTATCTAAAAGAACAGGTACAAGCAAAGAAAGTGACACTAGAATATCTTCAATCAAAGGAATAGTTAGCTAATATATTCACCAAGCCATTACCGAAGGATACATTTGAGTATCTGAGATAGAGACTAGGGGTCCAACCCTTATCTATCAGTGACTAATATGACTAGAAGGATGTATCAGCCTATACCAAATCTGATAATCAGTCATGTTGATGCAAACACTCAGATCGACAGCAACAGATATATCTGTAAATAGCAATGTACAAATCTGCACCAAAAATCAAAAATTTGTATTGTTGATGGATAGGGAAATTCAAGGAATAAATTATTTAGAGGGGTGCCAGCAAGAAGTTGACTCCACTTTTTGGTCAAAAAGTGGATATTTTTTTCCCCTATTTTTTCAAATTTGTCTTGTTTGAGATGAATATTTGAAGAACTTAGAGATTAAATCTTAAAAATATTTAGTAATAGAAATTGTAGTACTCAAAGTCTACTCTCTAAATATGTAATTTATTGTAATACCCAGATGATAAAATTTAATTTTAAATAGGCATTACTAAAACAACATTTTAAGAGTCACTGTTTCAGGACCATACTATGCCCGTGTATGACAAGCAAAATTTGACTTAAATGAAACTATTTATCTCAATCCTTTTGGGAAATGGTATGTAAAATAGTTAAGATTCATGAAAATATTTTTTTGTATTTTTTTGTGGAATACTTTTTTTTATTAGGCATAATTGGCTTTTTTTAAATCTCTCATGTATGGCAAGCATAATTTTACCACAACATATGATTTTTAATTTTTTTTTAAGTGTGTAGAATTGTCTCTAGTTTTATGTCATATAACTTTTTTTGCGAGCAAATTTCAAATAAAAATTTATTAAAATAACAAAATAGCCTGTTATCTCTAGTTTTTGGACCTATTTAAGCAGAAATTCAATGAAAAATAGAAATTTTAACCAAATTTCTAAAAAATCTACATATTTGGAATTTGCATAGTCTGATCTATAATGGGTTTTTATTTTGTCAAAATATTCCTCTGATAAAGTCTTCAGATATATGTCTAAAGTCCTTATTTTGTATGGACACTAGTAGAGCCTTCAATTTGCAGGTCAAATAAGTCCAAGGCTATGGTTCGGCTACCCAAGCCTCTTCCCAAACCAAAAGACGACAGTAAAAGCAGGCTTGAAATTCAAAAAATTTAGAAACAGGATCTCGTTTAGTAAATGTTACCCCGTTTACCTTTTTTAAAATGCACAATTTATAAATCAATGGATGGAAGGTTTTCTTTGAAAAATAATATCTTTTCAAAATGGGACCCTATTTTGAAATGGGTCCCGTTTTGTTTTTTAAAATGGGACCCGATTTTGAAACGTGATCCAATATTTTTTTTTGAAAT
The DNA here is from genome assembly GCA_018584345.1 of Thuja plicata. Classification (NCBI taxonomy): domain Eukaryota; kingdom Viridiplantae; phylum Streptophyta; class Pinopsida; order Cupressales; family Cupressaceae; genus Thuja; species Thuja plicata. The sequence continues at coordinate 1,996,584 of MU227980.1, read as the reverse complement.
GGGATCCCATTTTGAAACGAGACCCCATTTCTAAAATTTTATGCTGGGGACCCCGAAGCTAAATGACACCTCATTCATTCTAAGCGGGAACTAGTTTCGTTGAGTGTCATTTCGTGAATTTGGAAAAGTATGAAAGTTCCATGTCAAGTGGACTCATATTCTTGCTCCAACCCAAAGGGATGGAACATGATATAGATGAAAAAACAAGAAGTATTTATGTTTGTCATTGTTGTCAAAGGGAGAGATGATCTCATTATCATACAAAGGGAAAGAATTATCTCATTATCATCATGGAGAGAGTTGCAATATAAAAAGGGAGAGATGATTCCATATCATATAAGAGGAGAGATGTTCTCATTGACATAAGGGAGAGATTATATCATCATCCATGAAGAGAAGTTCCTGAGAATCAGAAGGAAGACTTAATCAATATTCTAAGGGAGAGAAATTGATTACATATGAAATATCCATCTAAGGGAGAGAACTAACAAAGGGATAAAGTTCAAACAAAGAGAAAGATTATTGTCAAAGGAAAAAGAGATTATCAAGAAGAGGAAGAGTCAAGGGAGAGAAAATATCATAATAGAGATATCAAATGATACATCTATCTAGAGAAGGGATTGAAGACTAAAGACAACCACTTTGCATGAAACAAATCTAAGATATTTTTGAGCTTACCAAGAGCTAGACATTTGTAATAGTTACATTAGGAAAGCTTGATGAAACTGTATATTTTATATTGTATTAGTGATAGTATAGTATGCTAATGTAGCATGTTGCCATCAATTCCAAAGGGAGAGATTGATGACATGTAACTGATTGAATGTTTAAAGATGTTAAGTTGATCAAAAAAATGCAGAAGGATAATGCAAGACATTAAATTAGCTAATGGATTGTATTTTCATTGATGTCAACTTGATATAATCTAATCGGTTATAATCAAAGTGTCAAAGACTTCAAAGAATAAAAGAGAAAAAGATTATGCTTTTAGTAATGCATAAAAGACAAGCATTCACAGTATGAATTCAAACACCGACAGTCGGTGGACACCGACGGACAAAGATCACCGAAAGTCAAGTCATAGTGATGCCTGAGCAAGAACACCAATGATCATTACCAATGAGAAGAATCAAAAGCATAAAAGATGGTGAGAAACATAGTGTAAACCAATAGAGAAGTGCGAGGAGAATTAGAGTGCTGACCAAAGCTATCAAAGAGTTAAACACCAAAATTAACTTGAGTTTAGATATGAAAAAATATCTAGCTAGAAGAGCTAAATATGGAGTTAACTGGTAGTTATATTTTTTTTCATCGACAAGATAAAGCCAAATATAAGTAATGGATGTAAAGTTGTTTTGTCCAGTTGGCAAGAAGATCTCAGAGAGATAAACTAGGAGTTTTTCTTTAAATCTAATTGGCGAGAATTGTGGATCACGCCAAGATCAATAAAATCAAGAACCTAATAATGGTGACTTAATGTCTATAAATAGATAACTCAATTCATTGCGAATTGGTGTGGTGGGTGAATGAATGAAGAGAGGATGTTGAAGAGAAACTTCATATAGTCGTGATCAACAAGCTTAGGAGAGAGATAAACTTTTATGCAGACACCGAGAAACAAAGCACAACATCACCGAGAAAAATAAAAGTGGAGCAAAGGTATAAAATGAGATATATTGATCAGAATAGTTTTATGAGATTAAAATAGATCTAAAAATCTACGAGTATAAGTTGTATATGTGAACAGATGATATTGTTTCAATTTAACCATTGATTCAGAAAGTCTTTTAACTGAGTGGGATTTAAAGATCCTTTCTATATTGAGATACATCCCAAGGACTATCAAAAATTTTGATCATGAAGATAGCATAAGATGCCAGATACCTATTGATGGGCCAAGTGAGTGTTTGATCAAGGAAGGTAGCATAAAGGTGCTCGATATCAAGTGACAAACTAAACTTTTAAATCCTATAACAAGGTCACACCTAACAATATGTTTGTAACCTTTAACAGGGTTGGCTCTTCACCGAGCTCACTTTAGAAGAGTGAAAAATTTGGGTTACCGGTCCCAAGTGGTTTTTCCCTTAATAGGGTTTCCACATTAAAAATCCATGTGTCAATGTGTTTATGAATCATTAATTTAGTTTTTTTCATTACACTTAACTTAATTGGATAGATCGCTATACTCTAGATAATTTACTTTCTTTCGGTAAATTAATAGACTACTATTCGGTAAATATAAAGTAGAAGGTTTTACAAAGCATTCCGAGGAGTAGTGATTTGATAAAAGTATTTGGAGGCATTCATCTTATAGGACTGAAGATAAATAGAGGCTTATTATTGTGGTACAAAGTTTTCGGTTTGATTATTGGAACAATTTTTAAGGCCACTGATTCACCCCCCACTCTCAGTTATTACTAACAATAAGTCTATAAGGAAGTGAGCCCGAATTTATAAGGAAGTGAGCCTTCATTAGGGTTATATCCCAAGGCATTTTTGTTTGAGCAGTAAACTCTATGAAGTCAGCCTAAATGCAAGTACATTCCTCATATATATTGGAATAAATTTTTATTTCTAACAAGCTATTTATTTATTATGTGTAAACATCCCCACTATGGTTTTTCCCCTAACAGGTTTTCCAAGATAATAATATGTTGTCAATCATTATGTATATGTTTCATATTTATTGCTTTCATGCTTATTACTTAATTACATAATTTGAACTAAACATTAGGGTTGTATACTTGATAAGTTACTATGCTAAATGGATTTTCAAGGTTTAAGGGTTTTAATATTTGATTATTAGGAACAAATAATTCACCCTACCCCCTCTTAGTTGGTCATTTCAATAGTATCAACAATTGGTATTATAGCTTTGGTCCCCTGAAGGAAGCCTAACAAGATTGAGGGAGATCTGCTATGACAACTTATAGAAAGGAGATTCCAAGGTTTGAAGGTTTGAAGGCATGAACTATGCCATATGGAAAGCATGAATGATTACACATCTTAGATGCATTGGTGATGTATACTTTAGTATTACAAGGAAATATTACACTCCTCATGCAGATCTATCCATAGCCTCAACACATGAGAAGAAATAATTTGAATACAATATGAGAGAAAAAGAAGCTTTACTGAGTTCCCTATCATATATAGAGTACTAAAATGTGATGGAGCTGGAGACTACTCATCAGATTTGGACCAATTTGGAGACTCTAGATAAAGGTGATGCACATATAAAGAAAGAAAATTTGCAAGCTTGAAAGTGAAGTGTGAAGTAGTGAAGATGGTAGAAGATGAGAACATTGTCTCCTACATGCAAATAATTAATGAGCTAGTTTGTGGAATCAGATGTGTTGGTGTAACATTAGATGAAAATAAGATTATTTGTAAGGTTTTTATATCAATGCCTCTTGCGTATAGAACTACAGTTGCTATATTTGAATAAATCAAGACTATTTCCACTATCACAAGGGATACCTTGGTTGGTAAGTTGTTTGCATTTGAAATGAGTGAATTTGGTGATTCTTTTCCAAAGGTTGAAACTTCTTTCAAAGTTAGTATATCTAGAAGACGTAGGCATAGATCAAACTAGGATGAAAGACTCACAAGGAGAGTATAAAAGTATGAACAAGAGATTAGAGAGCTTGAAGAATAATAAAAATAACTTTAGGAGTTGGAAGCACTAATTTCCCAAAGGATACCTAAAGGATCAAGTAAGTATAAAGGAAAGATGCGCCTAAAATTCTTTTCATGTAATAAAATATGACATTTTACCTCTATATGTCCAAAGACAGATACTAAGCTTAAGTCCAATAGGGAAAGATTTGAGAAAAAAGTGTTATTATGCTACTAATGAGGAAGAAATAACTAATGATGAGTCTGATATTGTTAGAAGTCAGAATAAAAATGAACCTATTTCCATTTAAGAGGATGAAGCTAGTTTAAATCATTATAATTCTAACATATCTATTAATAGTGTTGTTGAAGAAAAGGCCTTAACTAATCAAGTGATCAGAAGTGATAAATTGATTATTGATAGTGGATACTCACATCACATGACTCGTGACATGATAGATTTTATCATCTATGAAAAACATGATCGTGGTATAGTAAGATGGGGTGATAACAATGATGGTATGTTTAGAGAAAGAGGATGATATAACACAACTAACGAGATAATATATGTGGGTGGTCTAAAGATTAATCTTATCAGTGTTAGAGAATAAGTGGAAAAAGGGATATCAAATTCATTTCAAAGCTGATAGATGCGAGATCATAAATGAATCTGGAATAGAGATTTTCATGGGGTCAAAGACTAAAGGTAATGCATTTCATCTAAATTGTTGAAACAAGACTTATTTAATTGTACAAATAGATGAGAGGTGGTTATGCCATAAAAGGTTAGGCCATTCAAACTTTGATAACATTGTGCGTTAAATTCTAAACATGTTGTTAGATATTTTCCAACAGTAAAGAAGCTTGTGAATTCTACCTGCAAAGAATGTCAATTGGGTAAGAAAAATGGAACTACTTTCAGATGTAAAGTTGTAAATTCTAATAGATTATTAGATCTTGTACATATTGATTTGTGTGGTCCCACCAAACAAGAAGTATGCATGGAGATAGATACTTTATGTTACTCATAGATGGCTACTCTTGGATGGTATGAGTGACCTTTTTTAAAAGAAAAAATTAAAGCACTTGAAAAGTTTAAGATCTTCAAAAGATTGGTTGAGACTAAGACATGACTAAAGGTGAAGTTCTTAAGATCAGACAGAGGTGTATAATTCACATCTCACGATTTTAAAAAATTCTATAGAAGGCATGGAATAAAGAGAGAATTTTTGAGCTCGACAGACACCACAACATAAGGGAGTTGTTGAAAGAAAGAACAAATTCATTCTTTATACTACCTAGACCACGATGATTAAAGTGAAAGTTCCACAAATGTTTTGGAGAGAAGAATTTGGCACTAAAATACATAATCTCAACCGGGTTAAACTCAAAGGAGAGACAAACAAGACTCCCTATGAAATTTGGTGTGGAAATATTCTTACTATCAGGTATTTCTGAATATTTGGTAGTAAGTGCTACATTAAGAGAGATGAGGACATTGGGAAGTTTGATTCTAGAAGTGATGAAACAATATTTCTTGACTATTTTGCTAAGATAAAATAATATATATGCTACTGTTAGGGATTTTTCTTGTATGAACCACAGTGCTTGAAATGTCTATTTGAACACTATGCTTTCTAATACTGATTCAGGAACAAGAAAAGCCTAATTGCTAAGGAGTGGATAAGGTCCTTCTTTGTTTTTGAGCTCCACATATACTCAGGCAGGTTTTACCTCTTATGATTGTTGTTTACATAGTATGTATTAATGTGGACACTGATTTGCTATGTATCTTTGTTAAACCAACTTATAAATCATCTTACAAATGACCAAGCATAATCAAATGCAAG
>MU227980.1:1968111-1980187 GCA_018584345.1 Thuja plicata | reverse complement strand
TGCTATGGAGTCACTTCTGCAATTTTATGCTTAAATCATTGAAAAACCTCAAACTACTTCACAAAAATCCATCGCATATTGCTGGAAAATACTGTTTGCAAAGTGGTTTGTCTTAATGCCTTAAAATCTACAATCTCCCTCCTTTGGAAGCGTAGATTCCTGAGCATAGTGGTCATTTTAATGGTAAAAACTTTGCAAATACATTCCCTGTTTATACCTATTCTGCGTAAACAGCAAGTAAATATATATTAAATGTATTGAAATGTTTAAAGTGCCTCACTAAAGGTCTGGGCAGAATATATTCTAAAATATGTTGGCTTTACTTTATTGTTTTATCTTTGGCTATGCTGTCCTCAATGTCCCCCTTTTAAACAAAAATCTCCCCAATCTGCTGCGCATGTTTTCTTCTTTCCTGGCTGCCATTACCTCTTCACATTGATGTGTTTGCAGATTTCATCCCAATATGTCTGCACAGTTTATTCAATTTGCTGGTCAAAAACTTACATTGCATAAGACATTACCCTCTAATGCCAAGTCCATTACCTTTAATTGTGGAGATTCATTCTAAGGGATAAGTTTGAAAAGGGATCCTTAAAAAATGTTTCATGGAGAGATGCCTTATAATCTCCCAGAATAGCTTAAACAATATTTTAATTTTCCTCAGTTTGCGTAACTCCAGCTTTTTATTGTTTTAAACATTCTCCCCTTTTACAATACACCTTTGCCCTTGCCTTAATGGATACTTTTTTAAATGGCGTGATCATCCATTCAAAACATAAAAGATACTTAGGAAGATCCTCTGACATTGTAGTTGCAAGCAATCCTGAATGAAAATGCAACTGGCATTTAAAACACAATTATGTCATGTAGACCTTTCAACAAAATGCTAAATGGTGGATATCCGGATGGATTGGAATGATCATCACTTTGCATCATTTGAAAACCCTCTTGCAATGTTTCCTCTTGTCTATACTTCCATTTTTTAAAATTTCAAACATTAAGTATAAACCGGTGGCCTTTATAACCATTTTGACACTTATGCAATTTGACCACGTTAATGGTAATTAGCCTTTGGGGCTGCCTTTAAAAATTCACTGAAACAACTAGTAAACTAACTCTGGCATTCGGCAAAATGATTCATTGATTAGCATTGAATACACATGCAGAAGGACTTCACCAGATTTGTCTTCAGGCACTAGATATAACAGTGCAAACTTAGCCTTCTAGAAAACTCGTGTAGGTGCAAATGTTGAATCACCATAAATCCCTTTCGTTTTGACCCTTGCAAAAATATTGAAACAAGCTCTGAAATTTCACCACTAGGTCACATAGTAGATTCATATGCAATGAGGATGTTCCCATAATCGGACCCTGAAAATGTCTTTCAGATAGAAAGATATCACTTATGCAAAATGGCTATTCTGAAAACTTAACTCTTTTCCGCACTACAAACTGAACAAACTGCCTTTGAAACTGAATTCATAGAGTCATCAAAAGGATTTTTTAGAAACTCAACCTTTGGAGCCTGATTGAATGTCACATGTAGAACATGACCCCTCAATTAACTTATTCTTAAAGCAAACAGTTCAACTGATACCAATCTGCAAAGATAGCACCCTAGCCCCTTTTGAACTTTAACATAGTAGATATGCAGAAATTGGGTTTGGAATCGGCAAAGAAAAGTGATCTACCAGATTGGTCAAAGTTTGGAAATCTTCAAAGGAGTTCATTCCTAGGTCTAAAATGAAAATCCATATTCAATTATGTCTGACTTCAGACTGGGTGCAAAGAGGGAAACCATAAAGTATACCAATTAATTCTGAATTCTGCATTTTAGCGAAGCTTTAATAAATTGGAAATGGAAAGGCTCTGGAAAAGTGGATAAATGGATTGGTAGGAATCTATAAATATTCAAATAGGTACACTCCTATGTTTACAATATGAGGGACAACTCCATTATCCAAAATATTTAACCGGGTACACATTCTCAAGACCTCAAAGTGGGCTATTCAGATTTCTGGACAATTTCACAGTGCATGACAACAGTAAAATATCAACTTTGAGGGATTTGAAATCTAGTCAAAACATATCGAAATGACTTGGGATTCGAAAGGTAGGGTCTTTGATACACATACTCAATATCCCCAAATTGGTGGGTCTTGACACATAATAGGGTGTAAGATATTCAGATGCAAAGTAGGCCTCGGACAGCAAAATGACACTAGCAAAATGCAAAATTAGGTGACCCCCTCAAAATGACTACTCCCTAAACATATCAGATTTGGAATTTAGGAGCTGGAACCCACTGCATATGTCAAATGAAAGACATTGAAGCCTCTTCTCAATCTGTACCTCATGAAAACAATATGGGCACCCTTTTCAAGCATTCTAACTAAGCCATCTCACACAAAATTTCAAGGGTACTTACTTTGCTTAACTGAAAAATTTAACATGGTCACTCCAAATTTGTTCCAAATTTAAGAGTACCAACAGCTACAAAAAAAGATTAAAAAAAAACTAGCAAGTGAAAATGTAACTTAGGTGAATGAAAACCTTGAGATTTTATTCAAATCAAGTGGATATGAGTGTGATAATCAGAATATCAATAAAAATTAGGGAAAATAACACAATGATCCAGATCAAATTCAAGGTGTTACAATGAATGAATATTATGATGAATATACAAATGGATAGGATAAAGCACAACAGCCTGAGGTAAGACAAAAAATTTCAAGGTATGTGAGATTAGAGTACTCAGCAGAACAAACCATTAAGGATAGAAACAAAGAAGTTCAAACTAGGAGAAGGATAAAAAAAAAATGTTTTCTTAATCTCACAAGTAGAAACTAAGGATGTAAAGGAATCTTGCAAATATGAAAATTGGTACTAATCCATGGAAGAAGAGTTGACACAAATTTAGAATAATAACACTTAGATCATTGTTCCATAACCAATGGACAACAATGTTATTGGTACAAAATGGGTATTCAAGAATAAACTCAATGAAGGTGAAGAAGTTGTTAGAAACAAGGCAAGATTGGTATGTAATGGGTATGCACAAATATAAGTTATTGACTATGAGGAAAACTTTACACCAATGACAAGATTGGAAGTGTTAAAACTATTTCATGGTTATGTCACTCATAAGAACTTTAAAGTCTATAAAATGGATGTAAAATATACTTTTATAAATGGAGACTTGGAAGAAGAGGTATATATAGAGATATTTGATGGATTCAAGTTGACTGATGAACCAGACATCATGTACAAGTTTAAGAAAGCACTATATGGGTTTAAGAAAGCTCCTAGACATTGATATTCTAGATTGGACAAGTATTTACTAAAAAATATCTTTAACAAAGGTAGTGCTGACAATAATCTGTATTTTAAAACTGAAAATGAGAAAATACTGATTGTTGAAGTATTTGTGGATGAAATTATCTTTGCGGGTAATGAGAATCTAAGTCAAGAGTTTTCTACTGAGATGAAAAATGAGGTTGAGATGTCCATAATAGGAGAAATAAAAATCTTTCTAGGCTTGCAAATTTCACAGTTAGATGAAGGGATATTCATATCTTAGAAAAAGTATTTGAAGGAGTTGCTAAAGAAGTTTGGATTTTATGAATCAAACTAGTAAGTACACTTATGGTAACTGGATGCAAGCTAACAAGGGATGATGAGTCACTAAATGTAAATAAGTCTACATATAGATCAATGATTGGTGGTCTATTATACTTGACTCATACTAGACTATATATCATGAATGCAGTATGTCTAGTAGCAAGATTTCAATCTGAACAAAATAAGAGCCACAAAGTTGTAGTAAGGAGAATATTTAGATAGTTCAAAGCAACAATAGTCTTTTGGATATGGTATCCTAAAGGTGAGGATTTTACTCTAAAAGAATATACAGATGCAGAATGGGCTGGAGATGTTGATGACATAAATAGTACAAGTGGTGAAGCATTATTTTTTGGTGGAAGATTGGTACCTTGGACAAGTAAGAAGCAATGTGGTACTTCATAGCCTAGCATAGAGCCAAAATATGTAGTTTCTTCTACAAATTATACCTAGGTAATGTGGTTGAAGAAAATGTTGCCTAATATCAAAATTGTCTTTAATGAGCCTATTTTCATATTTTGTGATAATTTAAGTGTTATAAACATTTAAAACAATCTGGTGCAACACTAAAAAAATTACATTTCAATTAAGTTTTATTCTTGAGAGAGAAAGTGAATGAGAAAGAAGTAGTGTTGGAGTATCTACCCACCTTGAGGACTAGATTGTTGATATCTATACAAAGCCATTACCTAAGGATAATTTTGAGTATCTCAGAGGTAAGTTAGGGGTGACTGCCCCTCATACTCAAAACTAAGATGCATAAGTCCAGATAAGCCAAATAAAAATATTAGTAGAGATGGATTGATGTATGAAGGCTACTACTAAGGGGGAGTAGTGAGCATGGAAAGGAAAAGGAAGCTAACATTTATTTGATAAGGATAATTTCATGAGAAAAAGTAAAAATTCTGTGTAATTGATGTCAAAGTGGGAGGGAGATAGATGTGAAAAAGCTATCATTTATAAAGAGCAAGAGAAGCAGTTACGAAAGAAAACTAAGATAAAATAATATATTGAAGGAGAAGCTAAGACGAAAGTTGACGATAAAAAGATTATGTATAATATGATTGGAACCAAGTCAAGAATTTTCCCTCCAGGAGCAGTAGAAGTCCTACTAGATAGACTCTGAAAGATAATGAAGGATATTGCATATAGTACGGTTGATTATCTTGCTAGGAATTAAGGATGCTAGTTTCTAATTGTATTACTTATTTTTCACATCACATGTTTTAATGAATGCCAAAGGGGGATATTTTTGGAATAATGGAAAATTTAGAAGATGAATTTGTTGGAAATGATGTCAACATATCAGAAGCAATTGATTAGAGGAAGTGATCAGAAAAATAGATTAGTTGTTTTTAAGTTAACTATTACATGTTAGCTAGTGGAGTAGAGTGTTAAAAGGTTCGGTGGGAAGAAGATATAATAGATATAAAGTCACACACATAGAAAAAGGATGTTGAAGGTGTTTTCAATGTTCACCCAAAGTTTCAGAGTTTTTTTTAAGACAGTTAGTGTTAACATGAAGAAAAAAAGATTGGGTGTGCTCAATAGAGTAAGAATTTCATGGAGTGCATTTTGGAGTGTGTATGGGACATACTCATATATACTCAACTAAGATGGTTTATACTTCAGAGGTCTATATAGCACATGTTTGTTGTCACGGGGCTTTGCAAATAGTGTTCTGGATGTTCAGTAAAGAAGGGTGATTAGATACAATGGATGGAATGGATTTAGATGACAGTGTGATATTCATGATGTTGTATGATGTTCTTAAAGTATGTTCCTAACAAGTTGGAGATCCACATAGATCACATGGACCTGATTGGTTGAATTTTCTATCAATGATAATATTTTTATTTGTATTATTTATTCTTAGCCGACCTAGTTGGAAAATATTTTTGCTCAAGTATAAAACATTCTATCATGAAGATTTATGATGTTGAAGTGGTTTTTATGGATGAAGGACATAATCCAATGTTCATAAATAGATCATGTATTAAGAATTGGTGCATTGATATGAAAATTTGGTGAATTATTCTTTGTTGATATAGTATTGGTATAAGATGATGAATTAGGGTAAATTCATAAGCATAGATGTGGAAGAATGGTTGTTCGGGCTAGGGATTTCTTGTTGAGTAGTTGTTGAGATCTCTTGAGGGAAAAATTTATTATTTGAATTAGTTAGAAAGAATTTGAGAAAAGATCTTAGTTGATCTTAAATGGAATTGACTTTGGCACCAGGTAGATGTTATCCAGTTCACAAAATCTTTAGATCATTGTAGTGATCAGTTTGTAAGGAAGTCAGCCTAAATATGTAAGACAATGAGCCCTCTTTAGGGTTGTAACCATTGGAATTCTTATTTGAGAAGTGAGCTCTAGAAAGTGATCCTAAATACAATCGGATTCCCCATATATATTGTAATATTTTTTTTTACTTCTAACAAGGTATTTAATTATTATGGGTAATCAACCCTACCATGGTTTTTCCCCTAACATGGTTTCCATTTTTAAAAAATATTTTGAAGAGTTGTGTATGTGTTTTTGATTTATTGCTTCCATGCTTATTACTTGATTACATAATTTTAACTCAACATTAGGGTTGTATACCTTATAAGCTACTGTGCTAAAGGGGTTTTGAAGGTTGAAGGGTTTTGAGATTTGATTATTGGGAAAAACTACTTCATCCCCCCCTCTTAGTTTTTAATTTCCATAGTACCATTATCTCTTTGGCTTTTTCCACATCTAGATTGAAGTGCAAGGGATACAATTTTTCTGTAGACATGTTGATGTAACACAAGCCTTTCTCTACCCTATCTTCTTCTAGGGTATCCTTAGGTCACTCCTCTGACCTAGTAGGGTTCTAGCCTAACCCTAATTTCCTTTGGATTCTCTATGAGAAATCCTACTCCTTCAACTTGTGAACATCATTCAAATAGAACTACAAATCTTCACAACACCATTTAGGCTATCAATAGCCCTTCTTGCTCTATCTTCACTACCTTCCCAAACTAACCCAAGATGATCAATAATAAATCCATAGAGAGAATTAGGCCTTCTAGGGTGTTACTAAGATCCTTTTTAGTGTCTGCAAATAGACTTTTCTTTGGAACCCTAATCAAGTTCCAAAAACCACAACAATTGCTTCCCAAATAGGGCTACAAGCAATTAGGCCTAATTAGGCTCTTTTTCTGCAATAAATCATAAAAATTCTTAACAAGTTGGAAACAAAAAATTAGATTCTAGTACCCTTTATCAAGACACTAAATATTTTATAGGTCTTGGACTTTCAAACTATCCTTACAGTCCTTCCTACAAACAAGCTTATAATTCAGGATTTTAGGGCTTTTAAAGCCTGTCAGACAAAATCCTTATTTTCACCATCAAAACTTGCACATGAACACTTCCCATTGAGTTTGGTACTTAAAGACACATAACCCTATCTCTCTAAGTTCTGATTGAAGCTACCAATGCCTTCAATCTACCTTACCAACTCTGCACTACACTGTGATCCCTAGCCATGAAACTCTCACTCGCATAGGGCATCACCTTAAAAATAGCTCCCCTACTTTCTAGGGGCCCTCCTTTGTTTTAAATAATATAAATGGAGTCACCTTCAAGATCCCAAAGCCTCGTGCAAGTTCTACAGTGGAAAATGGACTTCTGACTCCATTTTCACAAGGTGCCTTATTTAGGCCAGTGACTAGACAGAAACTAAAAGAATTTACAAAAGAAACTAAAACTATGCAAAATGGAAATCTACCTTAAAAAAGAATCCCAAAAAAATATACATTAACATAATTATAATTTATAGTAGATAATATAATCCATCTTAATCCTAAATGCTAAGAAAAAGACACAAACCGTAACAGTTCCTTGATTATATAGTCCGTACACACTATGACACAATAATGCCAATCCTTAAAAAAGATCAAGGATCACCTTAAGTAGTATACCAAGGCACAAAATGATTGGTTTCAGGGAGTTACCTAACCAATTTCTCTTAGTTGTAAATTTTCAACAAATGTTGTCAATGTTGTCAATGACAACATTGACAACTTTTATAGTTTTCTAGATTTTCTATCTAAACTTGGTCAAAAGTCCACCAATATTCACCAAATGCCTATCTAAGGTGTATTAACAATGAAATAGGACATAAATTATGTTACTTGTCAAATTTAACATCATAATGGATAAAACACCCTATTTGACCTTAAGTAGACTTGCTTGCAAATAAGGTCTCTAAAGACCTATCAAGGTATCCTATCCTAAGACACCACACACTAGGACTAGATTAGCACCTTTATTAATCTAGTGGTTTAGCTAGAACCACTAAAAGCCAAAAAAAAAAAGAAGCCCAAGGTCATATTGCATATTATATCCTCTTATTCTAGTCTATCCTTCCATTGGTTGAGGTGTTCCATGTATACTTTATGCCTTGTAGTTTTCTTAACCCGCGAGTCCAGAACTTTGTTAGCTACCAACTATGGTTTGGGAGGTAATATAGTAGCGTCAAAATCACCACCGAGTCCTTAACTTCTTTAACTGATCTCATCTATCTTCCCTCTGAACTAGATTAAGTCTTGTACATTGAACATTGGAGATATGCTCAAATATGATGGTAAGTCTATCTTATAGGAATTAGCCCCATATTTGGAAAGAATTTTGCAAGGTCCAACCCTTTTCATCTGAAGCTTGGTAGGGACACCCTTCTATAACCTTGACTTGTTCAAATGAACCATCACATAATCACTCACTTTAAACTGAACATCTCTCCTCTTTTCATCAACTTTGGCCTTCAACTTTTGTTGATTGTCTTGGATTTGCTTCTTGACTTGTTCTTGTATCTCCTTCATAGTATGGGTGAAGTCCTCAGCATGTCCACTTTGGAACTCCATACCTCCTATGTGCTAAAAATGTGTCACTAGTCTATGAATCATTGTATTCAAGATTACTCAAGAATGAGATCTTGAATGGCAACTAATAGCACTCTATTCACGGAGTGCAAGGGTTTGTAATGGAGGCCCTCAGATTGACCTAGTTTGTGCCCATGCAAGTACACCATAAAATGAGAGATTCAAAGAGGAAAATCAAGAATGAGAGTCTCCATGATCACCAAATATGCATGAAAATGAAATCTATTCTATATGATAACAATGCATGATTATTCTACGAAAGGAAAAACAAATGTAAGATTAATCTATGAAAGGAAACATGAATCTAATCTAACGTGCAAGTGCAAAATTAATCTAAATGATAACAATGCAAGATTATTCTATGAAATGAAATATGAATTTAGTCTAATATGAATCTAATCTACATGAATAGCCATGGATGCAAGAATAATACAAGAAGAGAGAAGTTACAATATCCAAGCTTGAGTGCTCAAATTCTCCTCCAAAATTGCTCTCCAAACTAGTAGCATAACAATACAAAAAGTTCTATATGAGAATGAGAAGGAGATGTTTCCTTTTAAAGAGAAATGGACGGTAGAGATTAAGAGGAAAAAATCAAAGGCTATGATTAAGAGGCAAAAAGTCCACCACTTAGGAAGATGTGTACAAAAAAGGAACTTTATTTATTTTTATTTAATTTATTTCCTTTTTCAACAGTGAGGGATTTAAGCAGGGCTTTTATTTAATTAAAAGAGGGATTTTATTTTAACTAAAAATGATTGTTTAATTTAATTAAAAGTGATATTTTAATTAAATGAGATAATATTATTTAATTAAGAGAGATTTTAATTAAATAAGATCAGATTATTTAATTAAAAAGGAATTTTAATTTAATAAGATTATTTTATTTAATAAAAATGAATTGTTTTCTTTTAACTAAATAAGATAATTGATGAATTGATCAAACCTTAGGAAATATTGAAATAATTGAATTAATCACGATTTGATCAAGGAAATTGATTTGAATTGAAAATGTTGCAAAGCATTGATTCAGGACTTTGATAAATTGATAAATTGAGAAATGGGGGCCCATAGTCCAGGTGACCATTTTAGGGTACGTACATTTGCCCATCTTTGACTAATGTGTGATCATTCTGGGAACACATGTAGTCAAATAATGTTGTTGAAGTGTGAGATCAATTTGGGATCACAAAACAACATAGACATCAACACCGTTGTAAATAAGAAATTAACATCAGAACAAAGATAAGCTGATTGCAAAAAAGAGAAGGTCAACACCATTGTAAATATGTAATTGACATGTTCAAGATAAGAATCTCAAGCAAGGTTTCCCCAAGCGGAACAATGATAGTATTGATAAAGCTAAATCAAGGATTGAAGTTTGATAGGTACTGCCCCCTCGTGATCAAAATCGAAATGAGATAGAGGAGAAGAAACAATTTGATAAACTTGATCAAATCAAACTAAAGATAAGGTTCTTGATGTAAGATGAAAGATATAAGGATCAAAGAACCAAGGTAGATCATCAAGCATGAAATATTATGCCCCAAGGTTGAATTAGAATAAAATAAGTGGGGTGAAGTGAGTGGAAGATAGAAGTTTGGAAGAGGTGGAAAGAAATGGAGAGAAGAAAGAGAATTTGCCTTAAGAAAGAGAACGCCCAAAAATCAATCAACTGTTTAAGATAAAAAAATTTGATTGAGATCACGAAAGAAGATAAGGAAATGAAGATGAGAACATGATCACAATTGATTAAAAGTCCACAAGAAAGATGAAGGAAAACCCTCGCAAACTCATATTGCAGCCTAAAAATGCAAACTAACATGAAGTATAACAATGCAAGCTACATGAAAATGCAAAGGTGTACTTGTAATAGAGCAACTGCAAGATAGGACTTTGTGTTCATCATTCATTAGAGAATATTAAGGAACTTATTTTCATCATTGGTCCATTATTAACAGACATTGGAAAATCACACAATCATCACTAGTCACAAGTGCCACAATGAAGATATGAATGTGATAAATATATCGGATTGGAATGTGGAAAGATTCTAACATAAGAATCAAAGACATAAAGGTCAAGATGACTTCACTGTTAGCTTACCCAATTTAATATAGAAAAACAACGCTCGCATCAAGGCATAAAGGCCAGGATGAACAGTTGTACAAAAACAAGTAAGCATAAAGTAGGAAGTAAATAAATATATGTTCCATGCCCCAAGTCCTCTAGCTATGCATCTCGGAGAGACTTATTAGACAAGGACACTAAACAAAAATCAATAACAGTCAGCACACAAAGAAAAGATCATGACATAGCTCAAACATTAAGTGTTGTGTTTAAAAATTTAAGTGTGTTAACTGATACTGAGTTCCGAGGATAAGGATCAAGTGCTTGCAAGCAGGTAAGACCACAAGACAAAACAGGGTAAGACCAAACTGATAAGTGTTGAAAAACACTCAATGTCAAGTGTTGTATTGAAAAATATAGTTGGGGTGGTGTTGAAAAGCACTATTTGTGAGATGTCCTAAAGACTAACGCATCCAATAGACCAAAGCTAACATAGTTATTCCCCCTAGACAAAGATAAAGACCAATTCCAAACCAAGGCAACAAGGACAAGGCATGATGGAGAAAGGCTAAGTGTTACAGACACGCGCTAAGAAACAGGGGTGCAAAGGCTTCAAGTAGCACCCGTTTCCAGGTTTTCACCACTTGGATTTTATTACATTTTTTTCTCTTTCATTTTTTAAATTTTTTTAGGACTTTTTATATTTTTTTTGAATTTTTTCTACAAAGGCGCCTATTTTTTCAGGTTTTCACAAAGGCACTTTTTCTATTTTTTTTGAATTTTTGAGTTTTTTTGTATTTTTGGAATATATAATTTTTTTGAGATACATCAAAGCACCTATTGTTAGGTTTTTACTAAGATGATCATTTTTCAGGATATTTTCTGATTTTTAGAAATTTTTCACAATATATCATTTTTTTAGATTTTTTCAGGATCAATAATTATGTACAAAGGATGCCCCAAACATAATGGGCATGAAACTCCCAAGCAAGATCACATCGCGAAGTCCCAATGTTTTAGCAAGGTGTAGGATGGGAGGTATTAGCAAGCTGGTGGAAGAGATGGAAGATAGGAGAATGAAGAAGAATGAAGGGAAGAAATCCTCAAAGGCAAACTCCTCAAGAGAACCCAAGATAGGGAAAAGAAAAGAAACATCATGTAAAGCAAATTTGGATAAGAATGAGGGCCAACATAGGATAAGTCACAAAAGAAAAATGCAGGAGCAGGAAATGATGAAGTCCAAAGGCGTAGACATGTCAAGAGGCTTCATAGCATCGTATTTTACTCTTTCTTTTTTTTTCAGATCAAGACCAAAGGAGAAAAGGATAGGGATAGGCAAAAATGAATGGAGGAAGATAGAGATTAAAACATGAAATGAATGGAAGAAATATCATTGTAAGATAGCTCACAAGATATCCCAAATATTCGTGTATAGATCAACATTGTCAAGATCAAGGAGAGAATATGGAATG
>MU227980.1:1956695-1967822 GCA_018584345.1 Thuja plicata | reverse complement strand
ATGATATGCCAAGGATTCAAAATGATATGCTCAAAGATGCTAATAGGGAAAGGAAGATGTAAGAGAAAAATGGAGGATAAGGTTTTATGTAAAGTTAGTGAGGTTGGAAGATAGGAGGAATAAACAAATGAGGAAAAAGAATAGAAGGTAGAAGGATAGTGAATGGAAAGATTGTGAAAGGGAAGACGAGAAGGAAGGCAAGATCAACGTCAATACACACCTTGAAGGGTGGTGACAGGATAGAGTAAAAATGAATGAAGGAATACGTGAAGAAATATGGTGAATGGATAGCCAAGGTTGCGGTTTAGGCACATGGAATGAAAGAATGTTTTTGGAAGAAGATGAAGTGGAAGCCTTAGGAAGCTTGAATATCAACTTCACTTTTTTCTCAACATGAAACTCTTTCAAGAGAGAATTAGGAATCCATATAGTCGTAGGCTTTTCATTTATTTTTGATGATTTAGAGAGAATATCTTCAATGATGGATTTTGGAACCCATACTTGTCTTGTATTTTTCTTCTTAGATATCTCTTTTGAATTTATCCCCCCATTTCGATTAGAGGAGACATGGTGATCTTATTTTTTAGATGGATTCTTGTCTTGCTTATTTTTCTTCTATTGAACATTCAAGTTTCTTCCAAAAGACTTGGGACTTGTGGAGGAAGAAAAAGAATATGACTGGTTTAGATGGGTGGATGGATGAAAAGGATTCAAGTGTATGAATCTATGTTTATCTTGATGAAAGATAGGATATGGAGGGACGTAAGGACCCAAGATGGATAACAAATTAGGAGAGTTAAGAGTGGAAAGTGAAGGGACATAAGGACCCAAGATGGAAGGAAAATGTGAAGCCTTTAGTATTGGTGGAGGAGGTCCAAGGATGGACATGGAAGATGCAAAAGGATAATCAATAAGTTCATCAGCATGTATATGACAACCAAGGACATCAACATCTTTAGAGTGAGCATTAGGATTTTCAAGAGGATCGTGAACATCTTCAATAGGAGCACCCTCTTTGATAGGATTCTTAAAAGCTTGAAAAGACTTAGGAAGAGTAGAAAGTGGAAGTGAACATGGAGCGGTAGAATAAGAAGATGAAAGACTTTGATCTTGACAAGGATTCTTGGATAGCATAATCGCATAATTTTACTCTTTATTTTCAATAGGTTTAATATTGGAAGTAACAACACCATTTTTAATAACCTTAATGGAAGTATCATCTTTGGAAAGCGTAAGTGGGGTAAGGTTATTTTTATTGTCAATAAGCTCAATGGTGTAAGTAGTAACTTGATCATGAAAAGGATTGGATGACATGGAGGTTTCTTGATCTTGATCTTTCTTTATGTTCTTTTCTTTATCATTTTTAGATTCCTCTTGACATGGAGCCACTTCTAAGGACAAGGAATCATGTTGGAATTGTATGGGAAACTTGGGAAGATATGGAGAAGGATTAGTTGATGTAGGCATTATAGCATATAAAGGCTTAGGCTCTTTAGGTTTAGCATTATTGAAAGTATTCACAACCAAGTGAAGGTTAGCTTGAGTATCTTTAAGAGGTTTTCGTTGAGGATAACTATAGGGAATGACATGAAAGGCATTAGGCCCTTTGTCGAATGAAGGATTTGTGGAAGATTTGGCAACTTTAGGAGATGTATGGGTATTGGAGGAAGTAAAGGATGGAAGGGAATCACCACAAGACAACGGTTCATCATTAAGATGATCTTGCTTGAGAGTGAAATATTTATTTTCAGCATGAGAATCCTTAGAGGAGTGATTCTTGTAGTAGCTACATTTATAATCCACATGGAAATATTTCTCTTCCTCAGTATCATCTAGGTATCGTTCACAAAAATCATCAAATTCTCTTTCAAAATCACAGTCATATGGATCACGATAAAAATCTATCCAATGTAAACACCCATTACTAGTAAGAACAAGCACATGACGAGGATGACTCTTAGGAATAGAGGTGTCATAGGTATCACTATTTTGTCCATCATCATAGTCATCCGAGTCATCAAAGTCATAATAGTCATAAAAAATGGGCATATCACTCTTCGTGGAAGACGCATCACAAAGATTGTCACATTGCTCATTATGGTATGCCTTGAAAAGAGAAGTATGACTCTTGGGAGAAGTAGAAGAAGAATGAGATTGTGGAGAAGAGGAAAGTGAAGAACTAGTGGAGGAAGAAGACTTAGATGATGAGGACAGATGGGAAGACTTAGAAGATGAAAGATGTTTGGAAGAAGGAAGTTGTGACAAGATCATATGTATGATCCTAGCAAAGGAATTTGATTCCATCACTTTCTTTTCTATTTTTTTTTCTAAATTTATCATCCATGCAATTTTTGGAGGAACACCACTCTTCAAATTGAGAAATGAGTTCGAGATCATCTATTTTCAAGAGAGGTTAGATAACAAGATAGTTAAAATTCATGGTTCTAAAAGAGGAGGAATCAAACATGGGAGTGATAGAAGAGATTAATAGAAGAAGGTAGACTAGATAATAAGAGGAAAAGAAACAAGAATACATAAAGATCTTAGGAAGAAGAGGAAGAAGCGTGAAGGAAGAAGAGAAAGGATGGAAATGGGAGACTAGAAAGACATGGGAGATGTGGAAGAAAGAAGACCAAGAGTCATTTTGTGCAACTTGATACCATTTAAGTTCATTTAGATGTTGAGAAATATGTCATAGCACTTTTGGGGAGATCTATTGAAGTTTTTATCACTTGGGAACTCAGATTTGTTCGTTTTAGTTGACGAACAAGATGCATTAACAAATTTTATCATTAATCAGGCACACAAGACAGCAATCAAGGAGTTCAAAAATATCTTCAAACAATGAGCAAGGGACAAAGAAACCTTGTGCATGATCAAGAATAGTGACGTAGTATTCTAATCCATAAGAATTTTACTTGTGTCTGTTCTCAAATTTTTTTTCAATCACGCACATAGTCCTAGAGAATAAAAAGTTGGTCGCATTATGGTTCTTAGTAATGGTTTGAATCTGCAACTTTTGCAACCTCAAGTGGGTGAAATCCAATCCCGGTGCACCGAGGTTTTGACACAGTCTGAGAATTGAATCAATGAGGAGCTGTTGAGGAGATCTTACAACCCAACAAGAAACTACACCCATGGAGATTTCTTCCACAAGGACATTTATATAGCGCTTGTTGCTACCATGGCAAAAATGGCTATTACTGCTTGAGGTTTCGTCCATGTGGTTTACCTAATAAAGGGAGTGTCCACTACAGTTAACCCTCTCTAATAAGGAAGACTCACAATATGAACCACATGGGGACCTAGTTCGGATTCAAGGGTTCCAAGTTTCTGATTCTCGCAAAAGGGAAAAGAGCATAATCCTCTAGCCTCTTCACCTCACCAAAAAATAGAAAAAAAAATTAATTTACACAATAATCTGAAATCACCTCACCCAAGGTTTGTATATCAACAAAAATGAGCACAAATCTCAAGAGAGAAAGTACCAATCAAAGTTTAAGACTAAATGAAGTTTGAATTAATGACAAATCCTTCCCTATCTACAAGGAGATCTATCGTCAAGAAGAGCTTCACATGTAAGACAAGAGAATGAAGCCCATTCTCTCAAGATCACCACAAATATTGTTCATAGGCCCTAATTACCATGTGAAACATATATGCTAGAAATAAAATCCAGGCTCATCCCTTTTAGAGAAACAATTGGAAATGTGATGTATGAAAGAAAGAAACACTCAAGCTAAACACATGAGAGGTTAATTTTTTATTTCCAAAATCCAAATGTTATAGAGATTCAACAAAATACATCAAGTCCAAACCAACACACTTAGTATATTTTACCTTATTGTTTGTTTTGTTGAGCTTTTCTGCAAAAGCAAGCCACGAACTCTCCAGCAACCAAGACAAGCAAACAAGATATGCAATGTATATTCAACTTATGCAAAACCTAGGGTTAGATATGAAAATCAATTGTTAGGAGAAATAATAACCAGCAAATAACCCAAATGACAACTCACATCATGCTTTGAACCATGTGAAAAATAAGTGCAAGCTAATCATTAAATGTCCTTTTTTAATTTTTAATTTTGACCTAGTCAAGAAGATTGGACCTATATGACTTGAATTCAGATCCCAAACCCTAAATATAGAAAAGAGACCCCTATTAAAAGATAGAGATATTTCCAAAAATGTAAAAATTTTAGCAATATTTTTTGATTTTTTCCCTAGGGAACCTATTTATCAAAACATATACCAGTTTTTAAAGATTGGATTTTTAAGCCATTATTTGTCATTGAAACAAAAAACACACACAACATACCACCTGTAGAATTCTAAGAGCTTTCCAGAAATGTAAATGTTTTTGAAAAATTTGCTGATTTGCGACTAGAAATGAATTTTCATGAAAAACCATTAAAAAATTATAAATCGCAGAACAATGATCCAAAAAATCTTATTTTTAAACCGAGACACCTTTCACCCAATGTCAACCTGAAAAAAAAATTGAGACCAAAAATCCAATCCGTTTGGGAGATATGATCAAATATTTCAAAAAAACCCTAGGTTTTGTCTTCAACTCATCCTGCACAAGGGTTAGGCTTGAAAAACTTGAATAAAATAACCATGTAAAGATTAGGAAATCTGAAAATTTGAATAAAATGAAGGAAAATCAGGAGCATCATGCTGCATGGTGGGCGTCAAAAATGTGTCACACTTCTATGAATCATTGTATCCAAGATTACTCAAGAATGAGATCTCAAATGGTGACTCATAGCTCTCTATCCATGTAGTGCAAGGGTTTGTAATGGAGGCCCTCATATTTACCTAGTTTGTGCCCATGCAAGTATGCCATAAAATGAGAGATTCAAAGAGGAAAAGTAAGAATGCTAGTCTCTATGATCACCAAATATGCATGTAGATAAAAGCTATTCTATATGATAACAATGCATGATTATTCTATGAAAGAAAATACAAGTGTAAGATTAATCTATGAAAGGAAACATGAATCTAATATAACGTGCAAGTGCAAAATTAATCTAAATGATAAAAATGCAAGATTATTCTATGAAAGGAAATATGAATTTAATCTAATATGAATCTAATATACATGAATAGCCATGGATGCAAGAAGAAGACAAGAAGAGAGAAGTTGCAATATCCAAGCTTCAGTGCTCAAATTCTCGTCCAAAATTGCTCTCCGAACCTATAGCATAACAATACAAAAAAGTTTTATATGAGAATGAGAAGGAGAGGTTTCCTTTTAAAGAGAAATAGACGGTAGAGATTAAGAGGCAAAAATCAAAGGCTATGATTATGAGCCAAAAAGCCCACCACTTAGGAAGATGTGTAGAAAAAAGGAACTTTATTTATTTTTATTTAATTTATTTCATTTTTCAACAAAGCAGGATTTAAGTGGGGGTTTTATTTAATTAAAAGAGGGATTTTCTTTTAATTAAATAAGATTATTTAATTTAATTAAAAGGGATATTTTAATTAAATGAGATAATATTATTTAATTAAGAGAGATTTTAATTAAATAAGATAAGATTATTTAATTAAAAGGAATTTTAATTAAATAAGATTATTTTATTTAATAAAAAGGAATTGTTTTCTTTTAATTAAATAAGATAATTGATGAAATGATCAAACCTTAGGAAATATTGAAATAAATGAATTAATCCTGATTTGATCAAGGAAATTGATTTGAATTGAAAATGTTGCAAATCATTGATTCAGGAATTTGATAAATTGATAAATTGAGAAATGGGGGCCCGTAGTCTAGGCGACGATTTGACGGTGCATACACCTCCAAGATCCCTAATCTCACAAACACCCCTTGGGTGCATCCCATAAACAACCTCAAATGGGCTTTTCCCTGTCATCCTATTCTTACTGTCATTGTAAGCATACTCTACTTGGGGAATGACTACATCCCATGTCTTCCCATACTCTTTAGGTAGGAACCTCAATAGGTTACCCAACAACCTGTTAACCACCTCAGTTTGGCCATCGGTCTAAGGGTGGTAGGCTGAACCAAAAGACAAGTTGGTTCCCAATCTGCTCCACAAAGTTTTCCAAACATGACTCATAAATTTCGCATCCCTATCTGAAAAAAATACTTAGGGGAAAGCCATGAATTCTCACAATCTCTTTAGAAAATTAATAAGCTATATGGCTAGAATCATGAGTAGTCTTGCATGGAATGAAATGTCCCATTTTACTAAATCTATCAACAACTACATAAATGCTATCATAACCTTCCTTTGTTTTAGGTAGACCTACTATGAAGTCCATGCTTACACCCTCACATAGCCTATTAGGGACTGGTAAAGGTTGATATAACCCTGTATTACTGATTCCACCTTTGGATTTCATGCATATGACACACTGGTCCACATACCTTGTATCATCTATTACCAATTTTGGACAATGGTAGAATCTTTGCAAAAGCTCCAAGGTTTTGTTCAAACCAAAGTGACCACTCAAACATCCATTATGTTTCTTCTATATGAGATTCTTTCTCATGGACCATTTAGGTACACACAACTGATTTTCCTTAAACAACAATCCATTTTACAAAGTAAAGTCAAAGAACTTGCTATGGAAATGATTCTCAAAATTAACACATACTTTATAGGCTTCCCCAAAATCTTCATCTTCTTTGTAGAGATCTCCGAAACTATCAATTCTAATGCTATTTCATTGGATTTCTTGGACTGTCAAAAATCTCCTGCTTAGTGCATCTACAACCTTATTGAGTTTCCCTTTCTTCTGCTTAATAGTAAAGGTGAATACTTGTAAATACTCCATCCATTTCAGATTTCTATTGCTTAGTTTCTCTTGAGTATTTATGTAACTAAGGGCCTGGTTTTCAATGAACACAATAAATTGTTTGGGAAATAGATAATGCCTCCATTTTCTAAGGGACAAAACTAAATCATATACTTCCAAATCAAAAGAAGAGTATATATTTTTAGACTTATTCAAATTTTCAATAAAGAAGGCAATTGGCCTATCCTCTTGACTCAATACACCCCCTACTACCATCCCACTTGCAACACATTCAATAGTGAATAATTTCTCAAAGCTTGGTAATTGTAGGATAGGTTGAGTAGCTAATTGTTTCTTCAACATCTCAAAGGCTTTCTCTGCTTCTAAGGTCCACCTAAACTTAGTTTTGACCCCACCCTTAATAGTATCTAGTAATGGTGCACATATCCCACTTAAATTCCTATTAAATTTCTTATAAAATTGTGCAAGGCCACAAAAAATTCTTACCTCGGTGACTATGGTAGGTGGAGGCCAGTTTAGGATAGCTACAACCTTGTCTTGGTCCATCTTCAAAGACCCTTTCAACACTACAAAGCCCAAATACACAAGTTATTGCTTGAAGAACTCACATTTCTAAAGATTGATAGCCAACTTTTCTTCATGTAATTTTTGCAACACTACCTCTACATGTTTGACATGCTCCTCCCTTGTCTTTCTATATATTAGTATATCATCAAGATATACCACTACAAACTTACCTGTGAAGTCCTTGAGCACTTCATTCTTGAGCCTCATGAATGTGCTCAGAGCATTAGAGAGACCAAATGGAATTACAAGCCATTCGTATAACCCATATGTGGTCTTCAATGTTGTTTTCCATTCATCCCCTTCCTTCACCCTGATTTGGTGATAACCACTTTTTAAATCCAACTTGGTAAAATACATTGCCCCTCCAAGGAAATCCATGAGATCTTCAATCCTAGATATAGGAAACCTATACCATAATGTAATTCTATTTATTTCCCTTGAATCTATGGAAATTCTCCATTTTCCACCCTTCTTGGATGCCAACACAACCGGGACTACACAAGGGCTTATACTCTTCTTGATCAAGCCTTGATCCAAGAGTTCTTGTACTTGTCTTGCTACCTCCAAGTTTTGTTCAGGAGTAAGCTTGTATGTTGCCTTATTGGGCAAAGATGCACTAGGAACAAAGTCTATTTGGTGACTTATTACCCTCTTAGGTGGTAGGGTTGTAGGAGTTCCATCACTCACTATATCTTTGTACTTGACAATCATTTCTTGTACCTCTGGTGGTAATGCCTCCTTGACTGGTGTTTCTCCCTCCTTGGGTTTTAGCGCAATGGCATACCCTTCATTCTCATCATCCTTGATATCCTTCACAAACTCCTTTCCACTACACAACATGACATTAGGAGACTTGGACTGTGGCTCTTCATCTTCTAGCAAGGACTAAATCTTGAAATTTCTGCCTCCTTTCTTAAATGTGATGGAATTTTCCTTCCCATCATACACTGCCCCATTGTCAAATTTACAACACCTTTCTAATAGGAAATGGAAAGCATCCATTGGTAGGATGTCACAAAGTAATCTATCCTTGTATCCTGCTATTGAAAACTCAAACCCATGTTTTCTCATTTACCAATACACTTTCGCCTTTGTTGAGCCATGTTACCTTACAGGGGTGATACCAAAATAGTGGGTTACACTTTTTTGCCTAAACGGACATTGAAGTCTACATTTTGAGAAAAACTTTCACATTTAGATGCATATTGTCATTAAACTATTTGAAATCGGAAGATGAAGTAAACTAGAGTATTTTAGGATTTTTTGTCTAGATTCTAAATTTATTTTTTTTTTATTTTTTTTTGAATTGATTTTAATGGTTTTTTTTTCTCCCACTAAAACTGCTATGTTGCTGAAAATGTCATTTTCAAAAAGCTACAATGACTTCATACATCATAACTTCTTTTCTAAAATAGATATCAATGTGATTCTTTCAAATTTGGTTTTGTAACATCCATATGGAGGGCTAGCAATTGGTTTGATGACATTATCATGATTATTGGATATTTTATGAATGTTTGAAGTAGAGTCAACCATAATTTTGACATACCTTGACTACGTAGCTGATAACTTGTTGTGTATTTATCAAAATTCAATTTTTTTTTTTGATAGAAAGAAGACTTGAAGCTGGAGGGCACTGTTATTTTTCAATTTTTTTTTCTCTTTTCTACTATTTTTCATTGAACCTCAAACTTGTAGGTTTATATTCGATAAAAAACCTACATTCGATGCACACCAATAAACATAGACCTAATTAATTCAAAAATTGTCAAATATATATTCATTAGAAAGCTCATTCAGAGTACTTGTGTGATACAAAAGGACACCTCCCTATTCCTCCATTTGAGCCCTGTGCTTGAGCCTCAAAGCCATGAAAACTGTAGATTTTTGTTAGCCTTTGGAAATGGCCTTTATTCAAAGACTTTCGATAGAAAGTACTTTCAATAGAAACTAATTAGTTTCGATAGAAAGTACTTTCTTAGTTTAATGTTGGCATGGGTTGAAACCCAAAAAAATATTCACTGGTTAGTTTCGATCGAAACTATCTTAGTTTCGATAGAAACTAGGCAAAAAAGGTAGTTTCGATCGAAAATAAGAATGTTTCGATCGAAATAATCGGGTACTTTCTATCAAAAGTAACCGACTAAATTTCCCACCTCATGGATTTTGTGAATAATTTCTTCCTCCAAAAAAGTGTAACCCACTATTGTGGTATCACCAATAGGTATTTACATGGGGTATTTTAGATAGCTTGAGTTTCACTACTGCCTCCTCTGAGATGATATTATATGTGGAGCCAGAGTCCACAATCACTTTACAAACCTTGCAAAGGATTTTTCATCTGATTCTAAACAAATCCCTCCTATGTTTGGGCTCATCCTTGATTGGTTGTCTTATCAGTACTCTCCTAAACATTAGGTTCTCACCCATCTCTAAATCTAGATGGTCAATCTCAGGTGCCTTGACACTTGAAGTGTCTTCATGAGCATATGCTACCCTTTTGTCAATGTTTGTTGTAGTAGGCTTATTAGGACATCTATAGGATGGATGACCTAATTTTCCACAATAATAGCACTTCATAGTTGTAAAGTATGAGCTATTCCTACCTCCTCTTCCACTACTAGGACCACCACGATTACCCCTACCCCTATTATAGCTCTCTCTTGGACTTCTTTCAGTATTCTTCTCTGTCAACTCATTCTCACCTTGTGACCTTTGCTCACTAACTCTACCTTGGTAGTCTCCTCTTTGACCCCTTTGGTCTCTTCCTCTACCTCTGTTATTCTTGAATTTTGAATCACCTTTCTTCATGTTCTTTTCCTACACTCTTAGGGCTAATTGATGACACCTTTTTACTGTAGTTGGTATCCATAGACTAATCTCCTCTTGGATACTCCATTTCAATCCACCCAAGTATCTAGACACCTTGATTGATTTTTCTTCTTGTATTTTAGACCTTAGACACAATATTTGGAATTCCTTAGTGTATGGGGCCACATCTAGGTATTTTTGCTTCAAATTATGTCTTTTTCTATGCAGTTGGATCTCATAGTCCTCTGGCAGATAATTCTCCTTGAGCTTGGTCACCATGGAATTCTAGTTTCCTATGGGTTTTTTACCCATCCTTACCCTCTCATCTTGAAGGTATTTCCACCAGGTCAAGGATGACCCTCTGAGTTTGGATTTGGCTACCTTAATATTTTGGGCTTTAGTCACACCCTCACACTCGAAATCATTCTCCATTCCCTCTATCCAATCCATGACTACTTCAATGTCCATATTTCCACTAAACAAAGGTATTCATTCTAATGCTTTTCCTCCTAATGCTTTGATGGCCTTCAAGAATTTCTCTTCATTCAAGACAAGGTCTGGTTTAGGAATGATGTCTTCCTAAGCAACCTTCTTACCCCTATCACTGCTTTCAACTCCTCTCCTTCTAGCTACTTCATTGGCAACTTCTTCTAGCCTAATCCTCATTCCTTCTAAAGCTTCCTTAAGGAGTTGGTTCTTCTCCTTTTATTCATCCATTTCCTTGGATAACTCTATATTTGTCACCATCTTTGACTCACCTACTGATTCACCAGTAGTGACAGACATACACTATCTTCCCAAATCTTCAACTTGCTCTGATACCACTCTGATGTAGCTGTTATACACTGAATTTGCACCTCTGATCTCAAGCTCTCTTGGTCTTGATAATCCAGTATAACATGGGAATCATCTCAAGGTTGTGGGACCTTATGCTAACCGAGATGAGACCTCCAGGTTCTA
>MU227980.1:1908810-1919862 GCA_018584345.1 Thuja plicata | reverse complement strand
AATTGGTCTTTGTCTTTGTCTAGGGGGCATAACTGTGTTAGCTTTGGTCTCTTGGATGCATTAGTCTTTAGGACATCTCACAAATGGTGTTTTTCAACACCACCCCAACTGTATTTTTCAATACAACTCCCGACATCGAGTGTTTTTCAACACTTATCAGTTTGGTCTTACCCCATTTTGTCATGTGGTCTTACCTTCTTGCAAACATTCAATCCTTATCCTCGGAACTCAGTATCAGTTAACACACTTAAATTTTTTAAACACAACACTTAATGCTTGAGCTATGTCATGATATTTTCTTTGTGTGCTGACTGTTATTGTTTTTCATTCAGCGTCCTTGTCTAATAAGTCTCTTTGTGATGCATAGCTAGAGGACTTGGGGCATGGGGCATGTTTTTATTTGCTTCCTGCTTTATGCTTCATTATTTTGAACAATCATTCTGCTAGTCATCCTGGCCTTTGTGCCTTGATGCGAACGTGGTTTTGCTATATTAAATTGGGTAAGCTAACATCATAGTCATCTTGACCTTTATGTCTTTGATGCTTATGTTAGAATCTTTCCACATTTCAAATCCTTATCCTCGAAACTTAGTATCAGTTAACACACTTAAATTTTTTAAACACAACACTTAATGCTTGAGCTATGTCATGATATTTTCTTTGTGTGCTGACTGTTATTGATTTTCATTGAGCGTCCTTGTCTAATAAATCTCTTCGTGATGCATAGCTAGAGGACTCGGGGCATGGGACATGTTTTTATTTGCTTCTTTCTTTATGCTTCATTATTTTGAACAATCATTCTGCTAGTCATCCTGGCCTTTATGCCTTGATGTGAACGTGGTTTTTCTATATTAAATTGGGTAAGCTAACATCATAGTCATCTTGACCTTTATGTCTTTGATGCTTATGTTAGAATCTTTCCACATTTCAAATTTGATATACATCACATTCATATCTTCATAGTTGCACTCATGATTAGTGATGGTTTTGTGATGTTTCCCATATAAATCACATTCATATCTTCATAGTTGCACTTGTGACTAGTGATGATTGTGTGATTTTCTGATGTCTATTAATAATGGCCCAATGATGAAAATAAGTTCCGTAACATTATCTTATGAATGATGAACACAATATCCTATGTTTGTTTCTCTATTGCAAGTACACCTTTGCATTTTCATGTAGCTTGCATTGTTAGACCTCATGTTAGTTTTCATTTTTAGGCTGCATTATGAGTTTGAGAGGGTTTCCTTCATCTTTTTTGTGGACATTCAATCAACTCTGATCATGTTTTGATCTTCATTTCCTTATCTTCTTTCGTGATCTCAATCAAAATTTTCTATCTTAAATAGTTGATTGATTTTGTGGCAAATTCTCTTTCTTCTCTCCATTTCTTTCCACTTCTTCCAAACTTCTATCTTCCATTCACTTTCACCCCACTTCTTCTTCTTCTTCTTCTTCTTCTTCTTCTTCTTCTTCTTCTTCTTCTTCTTCTTCTTCTTCTTCTAATTCAACCTTGGGGCATAAAATTTCATGCTTGATGATCTACCTTGGTTCTGTGACCCTTATATCTTTCATCTTACATAAAGAACCTTATCTTTAGTTTGATTTGATCAAAATTTATCAATTTGTTGTTTCTCCTCTATCTCATTTCAATTTCGATCACGAGGGGGCAGTACCTATCAAACTTCAACCTTTGATTTAGATTTATCAATTATATCAGTCTTGCTTGAGATTCTTATCTCTGACATGTCAATTAATTATGTCGGTGTTGACTTTTTCTTTTTCAATTGTGCTTTTTTTTTTGTCCGGATGTGTTCTCAAATCGACCACACGTCTGGGTTGTTTTGTGATCCCAAGTTGACCTCACACTTCAACTGCATTCTTTGACTACATGTGTTCCTGAGTCGACCACACATATGTCAAAGAGGGGAAAATGTATGCACCCTAAAATGGTCGCCTAGACTTTGGGCCCTATTTATCATTTTATCAATTTATCAAATTTCTGAATCAATGCTTTGGAATATTTTCAATTCATATCAATTTCCTTGATCAAATTGTAATTAATTAAATTATTTCAATATTTCCTAAGGTTTGTTCATTTTTATCTAATTAAAAGATTTAATTTTCATTTTAATTAAATAAAATTTATCTTATTTAATTAAAATATTTAATCTCCCTTTTAATTGAATAAAATTTACCTTATTTAATTAAAGTAAATTTCTCCTTTTAATCAAATAAACTTCCTCTTATTTAATTAAATTCAATTTCCCCATTCAATTAAATAAAATTCTTCTAATTTATTTAATTATAAAGAAAACCCCTCTTTTAATTAAATAAATAAAAATCCCCACTTAAACCACTTTATTTGATGAAAAAGGAAATAAATTAAATAAAAATCCCTTTTTCTAGCTAATCTTCCTAAGTGGTGGGTTTTTGCCTCTTAATCATAGCCTTTACTTTTTGCCTCTTAATCTCAACCATTCACTTTTCTTTATAAGGAAACCTCTCCTTCTCATTTTCATATTAGGTTTTCATAGTATTGTTATGCTACACGTTTGGAGAGAAATTTTGGAGGAGGATTTGAGCATTTGAGCTTGGATATTGCAACTTCTCTCTTCTTGTCTTCTTCTTCTTCTTGCATCCATGGCTATTCATGTAGATTAGATTCATCTTTATTTTCATAGATTAAACTTACATTTGTATTTCCTCTCATAGAATAATCATGCATTGTTATCATTTAGATTAATTTCCTTTTATGCATTGTTATCATATAGAGTAGATTTCATTTTCATGCATTTGAATATCTCGTTTCATGGTGTACTTGCATAAGCACTAACTAGGTCAATCTGAGGGCCTCAATTTCACACCTTTGCACTCCATGACTAGAGAGATATGGATTTATATTTGAGGCCTCATTCTTGAGAAACCTTAGATGGAATGATTCATAGAAGTGTGTCAACATTTTAGCACACAGCCAGTAAGAAAAACTGGTCTAGTCTTAGGGAGTCTAGTTAATTCATGGATTAGGTCTGGAGTGATGCAAACAGGAACCTCACCAATTCAGTAGAGATCATCATGTATTCTTCTTAGAAAAATCTTCACCCATTCTAGCTCATCAAACTCATGTGCATTAGAGTATTCGAAGATAAGGTTATCAATCAAGTGCACAAACTCATCCTTGAATGTATTGTCAGGTTTCATCATAGATCCCATATGAGTGGCTATGTTGATATCTCCTACTATTTCCTTCTTACAGTAAATATAAGCACGGATATCTTCTACGTGAACAACACCTACTGGGGTTTTGGAGAAATCTCCTTCTAGATCATCCAGTATATATTTGAATGGATGTTTCTTGAATACAAATCTCTTCCTCTCTGCAATATCAAATGCTACTGGAGTCGCCATACTAACTTGGAACTTGATTAAGTAGGGTTTCAAAAAATTTTGAAATGGTGCGACTGCTAGGGTTTTGTTTCAACTTCTTATCCATTTTCCTAACTGCCAAATCTGTTATGCTTCCGTGCTTTTCTACTCAGCGCTCTAGTGCTCTCCAAATTCTATGATCTCAAATACAAGTGTGAAGAAGATCGAACATTTACTTTCTTTTATAAAAGCTATTGCATTTAATGTTTCCAACTGTAAGTAAATTACTCAGAGAATTTGAAACTTTGATCCTGATGCATTTGAGATAATGCATGTATGCATACAGCAATATTATGTGCTTATAACCATGAATCCATAGACGCATACTCAGAAGTGAGTATACCAGCCGCGCAGGGGTCCTGAGCTAGAATAGCTCCCCCTAAGACCAAGAAGATCTATTCAAGTAGAAGTAGAGGGTGCGTCCACTATGGATGCATCAACTACTATGTCAACATCATTGTCCTTCTTTACTTCAACCCAAATTTTGCTTGAATCTTCTTTTTCTTAAACAAACTTCACTTCTCCTTCTTCTTCAAATAGTGATTTCTTATGATCCTCTTGCTTTTGAGTTCTGGATCTACAAAACCTTGAGATGTGTCCAGCCTGTCCACATGTGTGACAAATGATAGGAGGTCTGATGTTCTTGTTCATCATGTTGCATTTCTTTGTTGTGTGTCTATTGTAGTTACATATCTAACATGTAGTGTTCTGCAAATTTCTTTGAGGTTGATTTCTCTGGTTGTTTTGATTCATTCTTCTTTGATTTGTTCTGCAATGTATAGCCCTGTGACCAAACTTATTATAGGAGAAACAATAAACATTGAAAGGTCTTACCTCTTTGCAATCTCTTGCCAAATGACCATGTTTGTTACATGCATAACAAGTTCTATTAACTTGCTTGATTTTCCCTTTAGGTGGATCTGTTTTGATCTCTGTAACACTTTCAATTTTATTTGCTTCTGAAGATGCTTCATGTGCTTCCTTTCTTTCTTGCAATGAGTTGATTTAAATTTGTGCTACATTGTATCCAAGACCAGTAGTGTCACCTTTTTGCTTTTGTGCACTAAGCTGAGATTGAAGTGAATCAGAACTTGTGTGGAGTTTATCAATCTTATCTTTTTCTTCTGTTAATTCAGGTTCCATCTTCTTCTTTATGTTTTCCAATTCCAAGACTTTCATGTTTTCTTTCAAGAGTTCATCATCTAGTTGTTTTCTTTCTTTGATCTTTTCTTCAATAGTAGTTTAGCTATTTGTGAGCTGTTCATCCAGATTTTCAATTTTATCTTTTAGAGACATATTCTCTTCATTGAGATTTTTGACCATTTTCCCTAAATCATTTGTAGAACAATCTTTCAAATCTTTTCTTAATTTCTTGATAAGCATTTGTGAGCCATTAACTTTAAGTCTATGTTCTTCATTTTCTTTTGCAGATCTATCAAGATCTTCAAGAGTTGCTTCAAGATTCTTTTTCAAATATTTTGCTTCTACTGAGTCTATGATCTCGTCAAGTGGTTAAACTTGTTTTCAGAGGACCAGATCTCTGATACCAATTATTAGAAACACTGAGAGGGGGGACGAATCAGTGTTTGTATATTTATTACTTTTCAACAACTCAAACATAAATCAAACATACATTGAATGAATCTTAATGTAAGAGCTCATAACACATGATATGATTACGGGGAAACCTTGATCAGAGGAAAACCCCAGTGGGAATTAGTACCCACAAATATTGTACTAGGTATAATGAACCTGTTAAAGTTCCTTTGCCCTGTTAGAAGCAATCTTTACAATATGAGTACAATGACTTGGTTAAAGGTCTGACCCTGTTAGGAGTCTTTTAAAAAACCCTGTTAAAGGTATATGGCTCACTGCCTAGGCTCACTTCCCAATAGAATGAAGGCTACAACCTTTTGAAAGTTGATATACACCATACCAAAAATAACTGTTGTGATGACACTGTTGTCAGATCAGTTTTGTGTATGCGTGAATTATCTTACTCTTTTAAAGAGCTATATCATATATTGACTTCATCATACTGCTCTTCTATATCTTCCTCTTACATAATAATTGACACTTGTAACATAACTTTACATTACAAACTTATATGTTCATAGCCGAATAGGCACGACCCAAAACAAGACTCTAGTTGGCCCTAAAACAAAATACACAACACTTCCAAACAAGTCAGCTCAAGCGTGTTTACAACAATGCTAATTAGTGATGACATTATTTTTCCATTAGTACACTTAATGAAAAACATTGACAAAGATCACCGGTAGAATAAAGCATTACTGGCAGACTACAAGTATCACTGGCGAACAACGAGCATACCCGATAGAACACAGAGGTCATGAAAAATGTTAAGTATGGAATCGACAAGCATCACCGATGACCACAAACATTACCAACGATACATTTTTGAGAACTAACCCGACAGGAATAGAAAAGGAAAACCCGACAAAAAGTTCAAGAAAGGAACATTGACGGCCAAGAAAACCAACTGTCAGAACCGACAGTCAATTAAAGAACCCGCAAATTGTGGATCTGATTTTTACACGATGGATAAAGCAATGTAATTCTATTTATAGAGTTTTTATTGTTTTTTATCATAACTTGAGGGTCAAGCAAGCTTTATGTAAATGTTTTAAAGCATCCTAACGGATCAAAAAACATATCTAACTAAAGATCAAGGTCAAGTTGTAAACCTTGGATCTAGAGTTAACTTGTGATGCATGATTCAAGAATTGAGCCTAATTTAGTATAAATAGATGTTGAAACTCAATTGTGAGTAAATGAATTCATTGTTGTTGATAGCCACGTAGAGAATATAAGGAGCAGAAGGCAAAATTCATGCAAAGTTCAAAAATAGATCACATCAGTTGTCAAGAACACAGAGGCAATCGAGGAGCAGATAAAGGTATTATTCAATCATGGAAGGATGATTACTAATATGTATGGAGCTTTATAGGATCTATTATCATCAATTAAGGAGTGCATACATCATTAGATCAAAGACTTATGTAGTTGCATTCTAACAAGTGCATCACATCTAAAATCCTTTTATAGAAGGTGGACTTAACCGTTCTTTACAAATCTCTTAACAAAGTGCACACTTAATAGAGCTTCAAATGGAGTAGATCTTTATAGGTCTCCACTGTAATACTCCTAACAGGGTAGGTCATTAGAAGTGACCAATTGTAAGCCTTAACCGGCCCCTTCTTATCTGCAGATAGTGAAGTCTTGTGGGTAACAACCCCCACCGTAGTTTTTACTTCGTAACAGGAGTTTTCTGTGATATCATATCTTGTGTTATGTGTTATCTATTTTCATGAATGTTTCTGTTGTGGTTACATACTAAAAGAACTTATGATATGATTACATATACATAAAGAAAGATGAATAGTTAGATAAGATAATTTACAAACTGAATGATTAAGGGTTAATGGGTTAACCAAGAAATGTTTTAGAGGTACTGATTCACCCCTTCCCTCTCAGTACATCATTAAAATACAATTCCAACAATTGGTATAAGATCTAAGTCACTCTCTTGAAAAGCTTAAAAACTTGAGAGCAAAGATCAGAGCAATGGACAAGTTCAGAATGGACATGACTATTAAGAATGAGTAGTTACATATGCAAATAAACTATGAGCAGTATAAAGAGGCGAGAATAAAACCATGAAAATTTATTGATGAAAGAAAGATTATGGCAACCAGACTGAATGAGAAAGGCTACAAATAATTGGAAATAATAGATTACTTTGAAACAATGGAATCATCAATGAGAAAAGCTTCAAACGCATCAATTGAAGAAATTACAAATATGCAAGAGGTCAACCTACATCTGATAGATCAAATCAAGATGTTGCAAATTGGTCAAGAGACTCAAATGGTGAAAATGATTGATGTCATGAATGATTTAAGAAAATCTGAAAATGAAAGAACACTAGCCATTGATGATAGGATGAAAATTATAGGTAAGCTACAAGAGAAAGAATCAGAAATTCAAAGACTCACTGAGCATCACCATGAGGTCACCAACTAGATTATTCTTATGAGTCAAGAAGCAAACAGATTAAATATAGAACTCATTGAAAGAATACAGATTATAGGTGAGCTAAGAGAAGAGAACAAAAAATTGAAGCATGAAATCAAAGTCCAGAATCAACACAACGAATTAATTAAAAAGGCTAAGGATAGCAACAAAAGGATGGATGATTTTCTTGATGGACAAAGGAGAGTCAACAACTACACAGGATTAGGGTACAATGAGAATGGTGAATCTTTTAATCAACTAGATTAGAGGAATGCTTTCACAACCCCAGGATCCAAGAAGTTGTCATGCAATCACTGTGAAAAACTAGGACACACCTAAAACATCTACAAAAGCAAAATGTAAGGTGTCTCTCAAGAACAATCTACTTTTATTGGTAATTGTTATACATGTCAAAAGAAAGGACACAAGGAACATGAGTGAAGATCCAAAGTGACAAATCCAAAGAGAAAAACCTATATGGACAAGTACTGTCCTGCATGCAAGATGAATGGGCATACACATAAGGAATGCTGGAAAAAGAACAACAAGGCATGGACACCAAAGGAAACTGATAAAAGCTACAAACCAGAAAGAGTAGGTAACTCATATGTTTGGGACTATAACACATGGGTAAACTGTACAACATGTGAAAGGTATGGTCATATTGCTGCCAACTGTATGAGAAAATGGACCAGAAGGTCAAGACATTGAACCAATCCAGGTATGGCATGCTTGCACTATCATAAGGTTGGACATGTGATAAAAGATTACAAAGATCGACTGACAGATACAAGTACACATCCCAATGGAAATACCATTGATGACATCAAAAGAATGAGAAACAAGATGTGGGTAAACACCACAAACACTGAAGGTGCTGGAACAAGCAATGCAAATGGTGCCACCTCATCCACTGGATCTAGTGACATCACTACATCCAACTAGATAGCACAAGTAAGTATGGAACTGCATTATGACAAGTTACATAATACATCGGTTCCATCATATATAGTTCATATTGTAATATTACCATGAATAAAGATGCAATATATTGTTATTTGCTAAATTATTGAAAAGCAACCATCGATTATTGGGAACAATTTGCATCGGTGAACACACATAGGAAAGTTAGCATTACTTACTGAAATGTATCGGTCATTACACAAGCTAAGTGTAAACCAACGGATATCGGTGAAAGTTGAATCAACAAAAGCTGTCATCGCAACCTCACCGATGAGCATCGGTGAAGTCTCCAAAACCACTAGCTACCTCGACGCTTGGCACAAACACCAGAGATGTGATGAATGTCTTTACCAATGAAATCAGTCTTCATAAACTACCGATTTGGTAAGCATTAATGACAACTTAGGGCACAAAAAGGTATAAAAGCCCGACGGGTAAACTCATTTTCACACCAGCAATTTTTGAGAAGAGTAGATCAGACCAGAGAAATTTGAGAGAAATTTGGAGAGTGACCTAGCAGAAATCATTGTGACATGAAGTATTCATATTCACAGGCAAGCACAGAGAATCCATAAGTTATCATGCTCACCGACTGCACTGTCTTTATTTTTGAAAAGCCCTAAATTTTTGCAACGCAATGGCGTCGACTTCTAGGGTTGAGAAAATGAAGGAAGATAAGAACAAACCATTCAAGCTTGTTAGTAGAGGTGCATGTGCTGAACCTAAATATAAGTTACATCCTAAAATAGCTTCACAACTTGACGATTCCAGAGCATTCTCCTGAATCCCACCTAGGGTTTTACTAGTAGAGGATGTGAGGTCCTACATTCACTACAAGATCTCAGAGCTAGGAGATCTAGACCTAAATAATGCTTATAGGGAATTATGTGATGATGCTGCAAAGCTCAAAGAAGAGCACAAACACTTGGAGGTAAAGGGACTCACAAATGCACTGCATTTTCCCAAGGTTTTTAAACCAAATGGATAAAGATTGTTCTTAGCAAAGTTCACAACAAGGCGCTATGGCTAAACAAGCCAAAGGCAATAACAAAGGGTGTTATTCATGCAGTTACTGGTTATCCTACAAAGGATAAGCCACAAGCTCACAAACATCCATCTCTAGCAGAAGTTGAAAGACTAACTGGTGCAAAATCATATAAAAGGGCACTAAAGGTCAACACCATTACCGACGCAGAGCTGAAGTTTGGAGCATGTGTTTTTGGATACAAAATATTCCAAGCAAGCTGAATGAACAACATATCTAGCACTTCTATGAGCACAGCATACAAGATTATCAAACAGGGGAAGAAGATGGATATGGCAGAGATCCTACTACATCAATTTGAGGAGAACATGTGCACAATAAGGTCATCAAGAACAAACACATGTAATTTTGGTTCTCTCATAATGTGCATATTCTTTTATTTTGAAGAATATTTTCCTTCCATTGGAAAATTTAGATGGGACACAAGCAGACCCATTACCATTCAGATAGGTGAATATATAGAATCACTAGGGATAGATTTTGACAATGTGATGCATGAATATT
Source organism: Thuja plicata (assembly GCA_018584345.1). Classification (NCBI taxonomy): domain Eukaryota; kingdom Viridiplantae; phylum Streptophyta; class Pinopsida; order Cupressales; family Cupressaceae; genus Thuja; species Thuja plicata. The sequence continues at coordinate 1,909,883 of MU227980.1, read as the reverse complement.
TCAAAATCATAAAGGAAATTCTTCAAGCAAGAACTAGGATTCCTGAGAAACTCATAGAGGAACACCATGAAGAAATATGTTTCATGGTAGATACAGTTTTCACTTACATAAAAGTAGTAGTTCCAAGAAAATCGTGGCTTTCAAAATTGGATTATGAAATCAAAATAGGAGTAGCCAATGAGTGCATTAAGGCACTATTGCATGAACCAATAGACACCAAACAACTAAAATTTGGTGCCTATGAAGAGGCCAAACTAAAGATTAGGACAAATCTTGTTGTCAATAAGGCTGTAAAACAATAAAAAAGAATGGTGAAGAATCTGAAAAAGAATTTGAAAATATCTTTTGAAGGAGAAGAAGAAGAAGAAGGTGAGGAGGAACAAAAGGGTAAGGAGGAAATCACCGAGGATCAGCCTCCTATCGATGATACAACATAGCAATAAGAATCAGAGGAAGAGAAGTCTGATTCACCACCTCCTCCTCCACCTAAGAAGTCTAGAACAAGAAGTCAAACAACAAAAGATGCAACTCCTTCTCCCATGGTGAAAGGGAAGGTGTATAAGAGGAAACTGACACACAAAAGGAAAAACAACCAGCTAGGGCAGCTACCAAAAGGAGGAAATATGTTTAGATAGATGAGCACTTAAAGGATTCAGCAATGGATGAACTTGATACTATAAAACTAGAAAAGGAAACAACAAAGGTTACATCACCCACTGAGGATATTGATGAAATATGTAAGAACATTTCTGAAGCCACAAAATAAGATTGAAGATGCACTTATTGCTAAGATGTGCAGACATTATTATGTCCCACTACACTTCACTAATCGTGATGTTCCACAAGAACTATTAGATAGAATATCTTCTAGATTCACTTTTACACTCCATGAGGAGAAGAGGATAAGAGAAAGAATACTGGTTTCTCTTATGCCTCCTGAGTCAAGAAGAGAAGAAATCAATGAAGTCATGGAGAAATATGCAAAAATATTCTCACCCAAGTTGAGAGCTTATAAATTTCTAAAAGAACAACTTATAGAGCTAGAAGAAGACACTCATAAAATATGGAGTGAG
>MU227980.1:1874786-1887698 GCA_018584345.1 Thuja plicata | reverse complement strand
AATGTTTAAATAAGATTTAAACATTTTTGGGAGGGATTTCTTAATTAAATATTTTTAATTAAGATAAAGGGATTTAATGACATAAAAATAAATAAATTAATTAATAAATGATGATGTCATCAGGGGTGGTTTAGGGGAATATTAATAAATGAAATAAACTTATTTAATTCATTTAAAAACATAGGAATTAATTATTTAAACAATGAAATTGCTTTTTAATAATTATAGAACTATAGCCATTTTAATTAGAGTAAATAGGCTAGGGGAATGGGTTAATTGCAAGTGGGTATTTGATTTAGGGATTTATTTAATTCCTTTATAATTAAATACTATAGCCATGTTTGATTTTGATTTGATTTGATTGGTCGAAATTGATTTGAATTGTATGGCTATAATAGTTAATATAAATCAGTGATAAAAATCACCTAGGACATTAAATTGATTCAAAGAATTATTCCAAGCAGTAACAGGGTCGTTTGGACATAAATCAAGGATATGATCACACTTAGGGCAATTAGGGTCTATAGTTGCGACAGACCAAATTCAGATGGTTACACATCCCAATTCAAAATACATTACAAAGTATTTCAACTTTAAAATATTTATTCATCTCTTTCTCCATATATGTTTACTCAATTACAATTCAAAGTAGAATTTTACTTATCACTATTCTATAACATCATCAATGACATACTCTTGCTTGTAAAATGTCAGGCGCTCAGTAATAATCCAAAAATGGTACAGAAGTTAAGCAATCACAAATTTTGTATTATAACTATTCTATGATGTCATGAATGACATATTCTTCCATGTAAAATGTCAGCCCCTCAGTAATAATCCAAAAACTCTACAGAAGTTAAGTAATCACAAATTTTGTATTAGAAATGTTGAAAAAATCTTGATTTCTTAAGACCAGTTCACGTGCAGTTGTCTACCACGTCTTTGGCTTTTCTATTGTTCTAAATATTGAGAAAAACCAGTTTTGAAATGGGATGCAGTAAAATATGACAGGCATTCTAGTGATCTATAAATTACACATAAGGAACAGGCCAAGCGCTATCTATTGAAGGGTAGGGTGTCAGGCATGGCATTAGTGGCCGCTTTACTTATTGTTCTCGCTATAGATTACCTTCACTTTTGCTAATTGCAAACTCTCTCAGACGTAGGGATAATAACGCAGCAGAGGCAAACACACCGCAGCCTCCATCGTGGCCAATAATTGGGCATCTTCCTGTTTTGAGTAGAAGAAAACAGCCCATTCACACAATTCTATCTTCTCTTTCAGAGTGCTATGGGCCCATCATGCACTGGAATTGATATGACAGAGGGGATTGGACTCTCAATGACCAAATCAATTCCATTGGAGGCCATTACTAAACCTCACCTTCCCCTCCATCTCTACCGATATGCTTGCTTAAAGTGTGCCATAGTGCCATTGTAAATTATTTAGTTTACTAGGAATTGCTCGAAAGCTGGAAAGTTTTCCCCTCTTTTACCGTATGTTGCTTTTGTACATAATATCAATATCTTGAACAGCTCAAAAGTACAAGATTATATTCTTCTGATCTGATCATCGATGGGGAGCCACCAAGAATACAAATGTCAACAAATATGTGGAAAAGGATGATAGAACCTTATCCGTGTTTGAAATTCTTATCTATATGGATGGCTACAATTTCCTCTCATGTATTTGTGATAGCGTTTTGTCATATACAAAGGAAATACGAAGGGCAAGTTCCTGACTCACATTATTATTTTTTCCTAATTGTCATAAACTATAATTCTGTCAAGTAAATGTTGTTACTGGTTTAAGTAAAACAATGAAAATAAGTATTTGTTAGGTGAAAATATGAGTCGGGTTCGCATTTACAGTAACCTAAGCAAACGTAAAAACGTTCCATTTCACGAATCAAATCGCTAGAAGAATAAGAAATAGAAAATTATAGATAAATTAAAAACAAAAAAATATATAGTGGATGTGAGTAGCTTAAACCGCCCTACTAAATGTGAGACCATTTTAAGCCGCCCTACTAAATGTGAGACCACATGTCGTGGCTTTGTATTCTAAACGACGAACTCTGAAAATTACGGTATTGAACTTGGGTAGGTTTTATGTATGTTAGTGCGTGCACGAAGGGTTAGCTCATAAGAAATATATCTAAGTTAATATATTGGAGAGAATAATTTGATATGTGCATATATAACATAAATTAGTTTAATATACAAAATTTATATTAAAAATAGTGTTTTCTATACAGTTTTAAAACAAATTCTTCACAGAAGAAGTTGTGGTGGGTGAAGAAAAACTACATGATATATGACTACTACAATAAAAAAAACCGAGATCTCTAATCCCTTCCCCAATCTCTCCCACAAAGTCCACTATAAACCCATAAATTGTTTCTAGCATAGTTTAGAGCCATGAAAGGCAGTCTATGTGTATTAATAAACTATTTTCATTTTTTCTAATATACTTTTCTCTAATGGTGTGTTTTTTTTTCTGATTTGAAAAATAAAGCGATTATAGTGTAGGCACTAAAAGCTGAAATTAATTTGAACAGAACAAATATAAAGTAAAAATAACTTGAAATGACTGCCCCAACATGAATAGTGCAAATTGTTTAACATTTAATATAAGAAAAGTAATTGTATTTATATCATTTTAATTGTTCATAATTTCTTAGGTTGTAGCCGGATAAGTCGCCATAAGTGCCAAATTCTAATCTCTCCACTCATTATTAATATGAACACCAACTTATATAATATATTTTAGCAACTGCATGGAACTAGCATGTACAAGCACTCAAAATAATAAATAAAGTTAAAAGACAATTTTTAAAGGTCATATAATAGCTATAGAGACCTACAACTATATTTTTATGTTTGTTTTAAAGTTTAATTTATGAGTTTCTTAAATTCAGAAATGAAAATTTAAAATTAGTTTCATCCTTCCATCATTTTCTCTTTGTCTTCCATAAGCGATTCCTAAAATGTTTTATTTTCCCTTCTTAAGAAAACCCAAAAATGCTTCAATCATTTTCTCCTTTCCTTCATCTGGGGTCTGGGACAGTGTATTAGACAATTGACTTATTTTCCCTACTTAAGATAATCCAAAATTGCTTCCATCATTTTCTCTTTGTATTTATCTAGGGCAGTGTATTAGACAAGCGATTCCTAAAATGAATTCTTTTCCTTCCTTAAGGAAACCCAAACTAATGCTTCCATCATTTTCTCTTTTGCTTCATCTGGTGTATTAGATTGGTAATTCCTAAAATGACTTCATCCACTTTAGAAATTTTGCCATCCTTTTTTGAATAAAATTTGCCACATGATTTTCACTTTCACTTTTATCATTTCCTTCATCTGGAGCAGTGTATTAGACAAACAATTCCTAAAATGACTTCAACCAATTTAGAAATTTTACCATCTCTCTTTGAACAACAGTTGCCACATGATTTTCATGTGCACTTTTATCTTATCAGCATATTTTACAAAACAATTTTACCTATGAGTGAAAACATTTTACTCTTCCTAGAGACATTTGCCTCTTATAAAAGTAATTATTTTTTTCTTTTCCATGAGTTTGACATCTTGTGTAGTATTATTTCACATTCTGAGAAAAATGTTACAATATGTTCTCTTTGACAATAATTTCACAATTGCATTTATCTTTATTTTGTGAAAACTTCTTGCTCAATCAATGAAAGTCAATTTATCTCCTAACTTACATAGATAGAAACAAGAGATCACAACTGTATTTTTCTATTTATACTCACCTATTTTGCTCCTTTTATTAAAATCCCCTTTCAATGTATACTATAATTTTCCCATCAATAATTTTACAATTACTAGTAGAATAATCTTCTTGATAGATTTCACTTCACTAAAAATTTTCATGCCCTATCTCACCATGAAAGTATTTACTCGAGAAAAAATCTTATTCTTAAAATTGAAAATATTTGCTAGTGAAAATGGCTTGAAAACAACTATTAATTAGCTATAGCTTTCAACTAATCAAGTGACTATTTTTAAATGTAGAAATGGCCATTTTTTGTCAGGGCTAAATAGTGGTCACCATTTGGACAAATAAACATAACATTATGGATGCCCAAATATTTCTCACGCATGGGAGTATTTATTGAAATATAAGGCTTCATTTCTTGGAGATGCAATATTATTCCATCATATGCTAATAGGTTACCTCCATCTATATGTAGATCTCTGAGAGGAATTATCAGTGAGTTGCTTCCCCGCTTGCCATTGTTAATGGTATCAGTTCTACTCTTCAACCATCACTACTATACGCTAAAAATCCCCTCTCATACTTTATAAAAATACTCATTCACTTCATTTCTCATGTGACTTCTCCAAAATTTAAAGCTTCTTCAATATAGCTTAAAACTATTCTTTGTTCCTCTTTTCTATTTAAACATTGAGGACATTTGATTGCTACGCAAACTCGCATAAAAAATATGGGCACCCAAAGATCACACAAGTACTGCTCCTATTTATTTGTGATTTTTCCTTTAGTTTCTATCAATATGCAACTAAAACTTATACTCCTACAATCAGTCTTTAATGCGGCATCATGCATTGTTCTTTTCTTGCACAATCATTGATAGGAAACAAGAAAATATGTCATACAACCATCTTAGGTCCAATTGGTATCTTACAAATATTGTATATTGTGTTTCAAAGCAGCCATCATCGGTATGAAATACTGTTAATCGTGCTATCAAAATATGTACAACCTTCATTATATGATTCATCTCTTCTTGTACAAAACTAACGAGCAGTTGCAATAAGTAAGGTTGTGAAGGTAATTCTTTGTCTAAATCCATAAAAAGATTTTGCAATTGAAAATAGTCACGCAACTACACTGAATTGAATATGAGAAAACTATGTGTCCTTGCAACCTACATTAAATCCAAATCCGTATTCATTTTTTTTTAAGTACCTGCAAAAAAGAATGTAATGTTTATCTCATACAATTTGGCGACTGATTTATCTTCATTCGAGTACTATTCCCGTATGATACGTATGCCAATCTACCAACATTTGTAGGGCTCCTGAACAGGTAGATAGACATCATGCAAAATAAGGAAGAACAGGAAAGACATGGTACACCATGCAAATTGTTGAAGCATAGGAAAGGCATGTAGTTTTCTTGAAAGATGAAGATATATAGAGTAGGTGTCTAAGCTAAACAATAGAATTCCATATGGGCAACAACTATCTCAACATTAATCGAGCCAAACACAAGAATGCCATATGGGTAGCATCTGTGTCAACATTAATCGATCCAAACACGAGTATTATAGAAAGCAACTGTAGAAATTTCCGGTGTGAGAAAGTTTGGGAAAATCTTCTTATTGCCAACATGAAACATCATTCTGATTGCGTGAGACTCTTATTCGACGAGCATTTCCCACATAGGAGAGCCTATCGGCTAACTATTGTATCTAGGAAATTTATATTTATTTTTAAATGTTCATTTTATGTTATAATTAGTGTTATATAAACATAATTAATTTAAAACTTTTTAATTATAGTGTGTTTTATCATAAAGAATTTTATATATTAAAAGAAAATTCTAACATATGTATACATATGTATGTATGTATGTACACACACACACTATCATGTCACTATTAAAATTATTTTTTCTTCATAACCTTTTTTTTAGTCAAATGTTCCTCTGCACTATTAGGTTGTGCCTTCTACTTATCTCCCTTTGTATTTCTTGTGTGCTTCCGATTCTCTCGATAATGATATCGATAAGGGTGTTTCTTGCCATACCTCGGGTGACATAAACATTACGAGATGCCCTAATATCCATGATTAAAAGATAAGTGTAACATATACATACATAGGTAGGTATGTATGTATGCATGTATGTATGTATGTATGTATGTATACACACACACACACACTATCATATCAATATTAAAATTCTTTGTTCTTCATAACCTCTTGTTTAGTTGAATATTCCTGTGTACTATTAGGTTACGCCTTCTACTAGTCTCCCTTTGTATGGCTTGTGTGCTTTTGAATCTCTTGATAACGATAACGATAAGGGTTTTTCTTTTCATATCTTGGAGGACACACACATTACTAGATACCCTAACATGTTGTATCTTGTAAATGTTTATACTAGGTTATAACTAGTTGGATGTTATATAAATATAATTAATTTAAAACTATTTAATTATAGTGGGTTTTATGATGAATACTTGTATATGTTAAAAGATAATAGTAACATATACATATATATGTATGTATACACACACACATACACTATCATGTCACTATTAAATTAATTTTTTCTTCAGAACCTCTTGTTTAGTCGAATGTTCTAGTGCACTACTAGGTTGTGCCTTCTACTGATCTCCCTTTGTATGTCTTGTGTGGTTTGACTCTCCTAATAATGATATCAATAAAGGTGTTTCTTGCCATATTTGGGAGGACACACATTACTAGATGCCTAATATCAAGAAATGGGCATGACATACCTCACAATTTGTGTTCTCGCTTGTAATGTAGGTGCAACTTGGTCAAATGGCTCTTGAATGGCCTTTTTTTATTCTTCATGATTTTTCTTTTTGCTTGCACATGGTGGAAAAAATAAACCCCAAGTATCTACAACTATGTGAGTCTGCATTAAAAAGTCAAGTCCTTGAAAGTGAATCTTTCTGGGCTTCTCATGGTTTGTCTCTTAACTAGTCTATGACCAATTCTTCTTTCCTTATTCAAACGGGTCACCAATGAAGCTTCTTAAGTATTGTGTTTGACCGAGATAGAGACCAAATCTAATCTCCATGGAAAATACTAGGTCTAGCACCAAAATGTTCTTATGCTCAAAATATGGCATCCTAAATTTGATCCTTTCATTGATGTTTTTAATGTTAAGCCTGTTTAGTTCCATCTTCAAAGACTATTTCTCTAGTTCTGGTTTGGTTCTTTCTTTGAACCAATTGGAAACAATCTTGACAGTTTCTTGGGTAAATAATGTTACACTACCACAATCTATGCACTTGCTCTTGTAGATCTCAATAGCTTAAAGGCATTTTTTGTAGATAAAAGCTTCTAAAATTGTTGAGCATATCTACTCTTAGACATTAGATTATGGAGGTCTTCTCTTTTTCTACCAAAGGTGTTTTCTAATGAGATACACTACAGTGGACTATTTCAACTCCAAGCTACATTCAATAATACATGTTACCTAGTGGGAACATGTGCACCCAGAAAATTTCACTAAAGGGGAACCTTTTGATGCCCTCTCTTCCCCTATCGCCAACAAATCAAGAGGAAAACATAGAAATCAACCATCCCTCAGAGGTTGTGGTGTCTCCAATGAGTCCACCTTGATATTTTGATGAGACTTTAAGGCTGTAAAAGAAAGAATACAAAAGTTATCATTTCTATAAAAGACATTTCAAACACCAAGGAGGGTGGTGAGCTAGTAATTGATGCACATGCTTATCCTCCATATTTAGAGTTGTAATTTGTATAGAGATAATTTAAGAAGGAAAGCTCAATGGTGTGTTGTGATACATAAGATTAATTTATGATTTCATTCCAAAAATATCTCTAATAGTTCAAACATTTATTGTAATTGACCACGTTAGAGGTCTAGAGAACTTCGCTTGGAGCTATAATTCTTATTTGACTCATTTTTCTATTCATTTAATTATGGAAGTTGTCCACTGGTGTGTGTGTGTGTGTGTGTGTGTGTGTGTGTGTGTGTGTGTGTGTGTGTAATTTAAGTAGAATGATTTTAGAATAAATTTATGATAAAATTAAATAGTTCTTAAGTAAATATAATAAATATTTTTTATTTCATTTAGGAGTTATTTCATAGTTAATATTCTAGATATCAATGGTGTCATTGTGTTGAATTAGGAGAGATATTATAAGTAATTTATAAAACATACTTTTAACCTCCATTTCTAACCACCCTAATCTTTTGATCTTCCCCTCTTTCAAAATATATCATAACCTCCACAAGAAGATATGGCTCACAAGGAGAAAGCTAAAGAGTAGAGGGTGCTTCCTAAAATTCCTAACATTAAGCCTAATTCAGCTATTACGGAGCTATTAAAAGAAGATCCTTTGGGACCCAATGAATTTTATGTTTTTCAATTTTGAAAATCTTGGAGGGTTTAATGAAATGATATAGGAACCTGAAGGAGAAAAATTAGTTGCAGTAGGAACTTCACTTCACGATATATTATAAGTTCTAGATGGAGATTTTCATGCTCATGGAGAATTTACTTTTATAAATGAAGAAAGGGGCCAAGAAAATGATGTGGACATAGAGGGAGAATCAGAAATGGGAAATGAAGAACCATATGTTTCCATTGAGGTCAAGGAGAAAATAGTAGAAGGAAAAGAAACCTAGGTCATAAATGAAGAGGTAAATAAAAAACAAGAACACACAATGGAATGGGGGATATAGATAGAAAAGGAGGATAGTTCTCTGAAGAAATATGAGGAGCAAAAATCATATTCTTCCTCTCATCAAGTAGTTGCAACTACACCACAAAAAATATCATCTTATTGACAATAAGAAGAAGAGGTATTGTATAAAGGAGGTTTTCTTCAAATTGAAGCATACCATCCTCTCACCTCCAACACAAGGCCAAGTTGGTTGACTAAGTTAGTTCAACCAAAAGAGAGGACATATGAATACATGGAGTCCCAAGGTCACACTAGGATAGAAAAATTATTCCATGAAAGGGAACATAATTAGATGAATGCTCAGAGGATATCGCAAGCGACTAAGGACAAAATGGGTTATTAGAAAGCACATGTGGCAATTCCACCTAGATATAAATCAGTTGAAGATGTCACTCCTGCAGATTTCATACTGGAAGAAGGTGACTTACGTGTACCCACCTAGGAAGGATAAATTTATTAGTTATTTTGGGGATCACTTCTTTAATTATAAGGATGGATACTCATGAGGTAGAGAGGAGATAATTGGAGGCCCAAGTTAGAAATTTATAAGAATGTAAATCATCGCTAGTAGGGCCTGATTTATCTCACTAACCCAAATGTTTCTCTACAAGATTATGGGAAGCCCAAACCAAGCCTTCACAGGTGACTCCTTTTTCAGAGCTTTTGAGGAATTAAAAAAAGAGATTGCACACTTCGAGGAAGAAATAATAAGGGAATTATTGACACATTTTTATACTATATTCAAGAAAATGACAACTCTTAACTCTATAATTTGTAATGGAGAAGGTACGAGCATTTGTAAAACCTCTCTAATGTTGGAGGATTTCATCCCAATTTTGAATATCATGAAGATGACTGATGTAAATATGTTGTTGACAACCATCATTTTTTAGCCTAAAGAGATAAATCATCTATCCATATGGTCCATGACCATTAAGATGGCCATAAAGGGTTATAGGAAGACAAAGACTCTCATTATTAAGAAGAGGGATTCTAGGGTGACACTCGTCTAGAAATATGGGGAATTTGTAGAGGCTCTTTCATGCATATTTTTCTAAGATGAAAGGAAGGAAAGGACCCAATATTGATAATATCATTCAATAATTCAAGGTTAATCTTCTAAATGCGAGCACCAAAGAACATGTTGATTGGATGCATATGGAAAACAAGGAATTTCTTGATATGAAGAGTGAAGTGCATCCCTTTAAACAAGCATGAAAGAAGCTTAAATATTTACGTAAAAACTAGAAATCTTTGATAGAGTATATAAACATAAATAAGATTTGTAATATTAATAAGTTATTTAATGCTTTCAATAAGTTTTAACCATGCTCGTGGCACACTTGTAAATAAGTGAACTATATTAAAATAATTATTTGTGGGTTTTTCACGTTAACTAATAAATAAAAATAAAGAAATGCAATGGATACATTTTTCAAGCAAGTAAAAATTTAGGGACATAGAATCTTCATCAAGATTCATTTTTTTAGTCATTATTATTATTTGGGGTCAACTAGATCAGACAAGGAAATTTTCCCCTGAGTAGACTCAAAGAAAATGATAAAAAATAGATTTGGGTATCCTTCTATTGCTTTTGTTCGAACTGGACTTCAACCCAATATTTAGGGAACATTTTGGCTCAAAGGGATTTCTTTTTGAGTTACAAATTTGTCTAACCCAACCCATAATGCAATTGTTTAGGAGTGATTTTAGTTTGTTAGTCTTTTGATTTATTATTGTTAGGCCTAGGAAAAACACTTAGAAACCCTTGTTACATGGTTGGCATTATAGAAGTTGAAAAAACTATTTAAACCTAGCTTTTTTATGTAAAACTCTATATGCAATTGGTATTAGAATCTTAATATGTTTATCTGCTAATTTAGTATTTTGAAAATAAAATTTCAGATTCAAGAGTCATTGTGTGCTCATTAAGAATTTACTTTGCAATCAAATTAGTTGTTGTTAGCTATGAGATCCTAACTTGTGGTGATGGAAAAATAGGTTTGATCATTTTCTTCATTTTTAAAAGGATGGGGTCATCTTAATTGTGCACATTATTTGTATGGCTTTGTCATTTGATTAATTTATAGATATCTTACATTATGAGTTCCTTTGATCTTCCAACTTAAATATTATAAATTGTGCATGTTAGATTTATTTGATCATAAGTTCAAAGATAAAATCCGTAACACCTTGTGATTATTTCATATTTCACTATTCACTTAATTCATTGAAAAACTATATCACTATATCCATTTCATTAGTATATTGCAGTATTTAACATTGACCCTGAAGTGTCCATAAATTGAGTAGACCAATTTCTATAATTTCTTATTATAATTTGCAAAAGAACTACATTGATCTAATATTCATTAATATTGAAAGAAATTATAGAAGTCTTTAATGATTATACATTGAAGTTTATTAAAAGTTGAAATTTTCTATAAGTAATAAAATGGTACCATTTGATACAAGACTACTTAAATTTTTCTACCTGAACAATTTATCTTTCACTTTAATCACATCTAATCCTAATCTTTGATTGAGTTATAAAGAAGGAAATGTTAACTACCATAGTGATGTGTGATAAGATCATTTAGGAATTAAATAAGTTTACACATCTGTTTGACTCATTGCTTCATGTTGATAGACCCGCTCACTTGAATCCTCTTCGATTTAAAGATCTCCCAACAAAAAAAAAGGAGCTCAAGAAGCCATATAAGTGAAGTTTGAGGGAATGCATCATTCATATGTTAGTTAATATTTTTTATCACATTTAATTTTAAAGAAAATCCATATGTTTGTATTGAATTTTAAGTATCCAAATATGTTTGAGTAATAAGGGATTTTTTTAGAAGTTTATATGATTTTAAAAGTGTTTAAGGGGGATTTAATGCTCAAGGTTAATATAGGATTTTTTATTCTATATAAGGGGACAAAAATAGTGATTTTCTTAGATATATTAATTTTTTTTATTGTAATATATGCATTATCTATTGAATTCAACATCTCTAGGTATGAAAACTTTTGTAAATTTTCTAATTATGCATTCATAACTATTAATTACTATTTGACGATTAAGATCTTAAGGGGGTATAAAAAAAAGTTTGAGGAAATGAAGGTTGAAGGCTATCAATCATCCCAAACACTAGTACATTTGACCTCAATTTTCTACCAGTCATTTTGACCATCAATTAAAAAGATTTAGGTTGGTTGGATTATAGAAGGAAAACTTTTTTTTTTTTTAATTCATGCCCGTGTTAGTCAAAATTTTGACCCATACCATGTAGGTCACAATTTTGACCAACACGGGCATAACATTAAAAAGAAAAAATATTTAGCATCTCATTTCATTGTTTGGTTTTAAGTTGGGAGCGCGAAGGAGCTGGAGCCTAAAAAAGATTTCGCATTTTGGTTTTAAGTTGGGAGCGGGAAGGAGTTGGAGCCCGCGATTGTTTGAAGTTTTATTTGGTGAGAGTAAAAGGAGGACTGCCTGCCTACGAGGGTTGCTATTGTGGTTTGGTGTAAAAGGAGGACTGCCTACCTGTGAGCTATTGCCACTGTGATTTGGTGTAAAAGCAGGACCGCCTATAAGGATTTCCTTACTCTGGATTTGTTTGGCGTTATTTTATTGGTTACCTACTTAGGGCCCATGAAAAATGTGCTAGGGAATCATGTATTTGGTATTTGCTGGCACATTTTTAACATTTTTGTTACTGGTATTTGTTCTCTGTCGACTTCATGTGGATTGGAATGTAAAATCTAACTCCATAAGAAGTCTACCTTGAGTCATAGCTTTCAATTGCAACTAGTATGAGATCATTTGGTGGAGAAATCTGAAAGAAATCATGTGACAGTAATCTATAGACCATTTTTGACATAAGCCTTGGGCATTCAACTTTCTACAGTCAGTTTTCTATGGACTCTTTTAGACTAGGTGTGACTGTATATACACTATGGCTTCAGAAGTGCTTAAAAAGACCACAAATAACAAAGAAACCATAGAATCCTTGAACTCCCAAGACTCCAAACATTCATCAATCTTTAATAATGTCTAAAAATGAACAAACCTCAAAGGAATAGGGCTCAGTCCACCAAGAACCCCAAAATCCCCAAATTTAGCACTTTTAAACCCTTAATCCAAGGGTTTCTTAAATCTCCTACCTCCGATCACTTCTAGGTCCAATAGGTGGTTTACTGAGTCCAATTGAGTGCAAATATTTGACAACCATTGGTGGTTTACTGAGTTCTAATATTTTGGAGTCTTCCTTAGGATTAGTTAGAGCAATAGAGAGACTTTCTTTCTTTATTGAAAGTGTATTCAGTCAAGGAGAATCCATACTTTTGATGATGTTCATAGTTCAGGTATATTGTGACTTGTTAGAAGTTTATTGTTACCATTCTACTCCTATTTGGAGCTGTTGTTGCAAAATTCAAAGAGATAAAATGAAG
>MU227980.1:1846365-1857007 GCA_018584345.1 Thuja plicata | reverse complement strand
TAACAAACAAGTCTTGAACCAAGTGAGAAGCTATAAGTTGAAGTCGTGAACTTATAGCTTCTCACTTGGTTCAAGATTTGTTTGTTAGAGAGAAAGAAGCAATTTGTTATTGGTCCATCTTCTATTGAAGCTGAGTACCAAAAGTGAGGCCATTTGGTTTTAGGATTTGTTTTTTTTTTAAAATTCAATTTTCGTCAAAATTTTGACATTCAGTGGTTGAAACAGAAAGAGTTTGGTCGAAAAGGTTTGACCATTCTATGTCAAAAGCTTGCATTATGGGTTTGGCATCCTGGTTGAAACAGAAAGAGTTTGGTCAAAATGGTTCGATCATTCTATGTCGAAAGCTTGTGTCATGGGTTTGGCATCTTGGTCAAAATAGAAAGAGTTTGGTTGAAATGTTTCGACCATTCTATGTCGAAAGCTTGTGTTATGGGTTTGGCATCCTATTTGGATGGGTCAAACATTTTGACCAACCTTGGTTGAAACATTTTGATGAAATTTGACTGAAACTTTTCAAACATTTCGACTGAATCTGGTCGAAACTTTTCAGGCATTCAACGAACATTTGGTCAAAGTTTTGACAAATACTGTGGGTGTTTGAATACATTAATTTTGACCAAGTTTGTGCTGAAGTTTTGGTGTTAGCAAGAATGTGTTGATCTTTCGACAAGAAAAATACCGACAAAGCAATTTGTGGGTCTTTTGACCAATCTCCATAGATAATTAAACCATTTTTATTTGAAAATAGGGGCCAATTTTACTAGTGAAACTAGATTTTCACTCAGTTATGATTTATTGCATTAGAATCACCTTACCTATGTCCCTCATTAAAAGAGTGGGGTTGGAATATTTGTGTCCCACCAAGGAGAAAAGGGGGTAATATTCTAGTAGGTCCACTTGTCCTTTTCATATTTGGTTGATGATTTATCAAGAACTTGAGGAGACATTAGTAGGTCCATACAAATCTATGTGGACCCATGAGAACAAAGAGCTACTATGGAGATAGGTATTTTATTCTTTTTGTTGATTATTTTTCTAGAATGATGATAATCATGTTTTTAAAAGATAAATCAGAAGCATTTAAGATGTTTAAATGGTATAAAGCAATGGTAGAAAAAAAAAAGTGAAAATAAATTGAAATGCTTAAGGTCAGATAGAGGAGGGTAATTTACTTTAGATTAATTCACTGACTATTGCAATGATCATGGAATTAAAAGACAGGTTTCTACACCAAGAACACCATAGCAAAATGGAATTGCTGAAAGGAGAAACAAATCAATTGTTTACTGTGCAATAACATTGATGATTGAGAAAAGCATCACTCAAATTTTTTGGAGGGAAGCTATCAGTACTGTTGTCTACACACTAAATAGAGTACAATTGAAGAAGGACACAGAAAATACACCATATGAGCTTTGGTATGGTCATACACCCAATGTAAGTTACTTCAGAATCTTTGGTAGTCAATGATATATATTGAAGGATGATAGAAATGGAAAAGTTGACTACGAAAAGAAAGAAGGTATCTTCCTAGGGTATTCAACCAAAAGAAAGGCTTATAAATGTCTTAACAAGTCATCTAACAAAATCATTGAAAGTGAAAATGTGAAAATAGATGAATTTATAGAAAAGAATGATAAGGAAAGAAAAAAAGAACCAGAGGACTACAACAATTTTTTTTTATATAGAACCTAACACTCTACCTGAGCAACAGTGTGTCACTCCCAAGCATCAGAACATTGCACCCGAGCATCAGGTTGCAATTACCGACAATCAGGATAATCCTGAAGATGATGTTCTGAGCAATGAAGATGAGAATGAAAGTGAAGAAGATGATCAAAATTATGAACACAAAGCTGAACTAAAACTTTCCAAGTATTTCAGAAGACATCATCTATAGAATCAAATCATAGGAGAAAAAAAGGCTGGAATAAGAACAAGAAGTAAGTCACTTAACACCAGATGTTTACTTTGTGTTTTTTAGCCTAAATTTGTTAACAATGCACTTGAGAATGAAGAATGGGTCAGTATTATGAATGAGGAAATATAACATATTGAGAAGAAAAATACATGGACACTAGTACTAATACTAGATGACAAGAATGTCATCGGTACCAAATGGATATTCAGAAACAAGCTGAATGAGAATGGAGAAGTCACTAGAAACAAAGCAAGATTAGTATGCAAGGGATATGCAAAAGAAGAAGGAATTGATTATGGAGAAACCTTTTCACCCGTTACAAGACTAGAAGGATTTAGAATCTTACTTTCTTATGAAGCTTTTAAAGGATTAAAGGTATACCAAATGGATGTCAAATATGCATTCCTAAATGGAATACTAGAAGAAGAGGTATACATTGAACAACTAGAAGGGTTTGTTGATCCAGAAAAGAGAAACATGGTATGTAGAATACATAAAGCCTTGTATGGATTGAAACAAGCACTGAGATCTTGGTATGAAAGAATTCACTCATATCTCATTAGCAGACAATTTGTTAGAACAATAGAAAGTAGCAATCTGTACTTAAAAGAAGATACCGACGGTAATATTGTGATTGCTGAAATTCTTGTTGATAATATCATTTTTGGAGGGAATGAATTGTTATGCAAATCCTTTCCTGATCAAATGAGGAAGGAATTTGAAATGTCAATGTTTGGGGAGATCAAATTCTATCTTGGTCTATAGATTCTTCAACAAGATGCAGGCATATACATCACTCAGTCCAAATACATCAAGGAAGTGTTGGAATTATTCAAGATGGAAGATTCCAAACCAGTTGGAACACCTACAACTAATACATACCAATGATTGGAAAACTAATGTATGTTTTTCACACCAGAATAGATATAGCACACATAGTTGGAATAGTTGCAAGATTCTCTGCTAATCCAAAATAATCACATATGACTACTATCAAGAGAATTGTGAGATATCTAAAGAACACCGAGGACTATGGATTATGGTATAAAAGAGAAGGAAAAATTGAGCTACAAGTCTATACATATGCTAATTGGGCTGGAAACATTGATGAGCAAAAGAGAACAACTAGAGGAGCATTCTTCATGGGTGACAGACTTGTCAACTGCAAAAGAAGAGTATGTGGCTGTTGGTGCAAATTTCTCTAATATTGTATGGATCAAGCAATTGTTGGAAGGTATGAATATGAAGATTCTTGAACCATAAATTATCTACTGTGATAATACCAGTGCAATAAAATTTCAAAGAATCTAGTAATGCATGCTAAGACTAAACATATTGTTATCAAGTATCACTATCTAAGAGAACATGTACAAGAAAAGGAAGTGAAACTAGAATATGTTCAATCAAAGGAAAAATTATCTTATATATTCACCTAGCCATTACCGAAGTATACATTTAAGTATCTGAGATAGAAACTAGGGTTCCAACCCTTATCTATCGGCCAGTAATCTGACTACAAGGATACATCAGCCTATACCAAATCTGATAATCAGTCATGTTGATGCAAACACTCAAGATGGAAAATGACAGATATATCTGTACATAGCAAGGTACAAATCTGTACTGAAAATAAGAACTTTGTATTGTTGATGGATAGGAAAATTCAAGGAATATATTATGCAAAGGGATGGAACATGATATAGATAATAAAACAAGGAGAAGTATTTATGTTTGGCATTGTTTTCAAAGGGGGAGATTATCTCATTATCATACAAAGGGAGAGAATTATCTCATTATCATCATGGAGAGATTTACAATATCAAAAGGGAGAGATGATTCCATATCATATAAGAGGAGAGATTATCTCATTGACATAAGGGAGAGATATGATAAAGGGAGAGATTATATCATCCATGAAGAGAAGTTCTTGAGAATCATAAGGAAGAGTTAATCAATATTCTAATGGAGAGAAATTGATTACATATGAAATATCAATCTAAGGGAGAGAAGTAAAAAAGGGAGAAAGTTCAAACAAAGAGAAATATTGTTGTCAAAGGAAAAAGATATTATCAAGAAGAGGAACAGTCAATGCAGAGAACATATCAGAACAGAGATATTAGATGATACATCTATCCAAAGAAGGGATTGAAGATTGAACACAACCACTCTGCATGAAACAAATCTAAGCTATTTTTGAGCTTACCGAGAGCCAGACATTTGTAATAGTTACATTAGGAAAGCTTGATGAAACTGTATATTTCATATTGTAGTAGTGATAGTATAGTATGATAATGTAGTATGTTTCTATCAATGCCAAAGGGAGAGATTGATGACATGTAACTGATTGAATTTTTGAAGATGTTAAGTTGATTAGAGAAATGTAGAAGGATAATGAAAGACATTAAATCAGTTAATGGATTGTATTGTCATTGATGTCAACTTGAAATAATATAATCAGTTATAATCAAAGTGTCAAAGACTTCAGAGAATCAAAGAGAAAAAGATTATGCTTTTAGTAATGCATAAAAGACAAGCATTCAAATTATGACTTCCAACACCGATGGTCAGTGGACACCGATAGACAGAGATCACTGAAAGTCAAGTCATAGTGATTCTTGAGAAAGAACATAGGTGATCATTACCGATGAGCAGAGTCACAAGCAGAACCGATGGCTAGAAACATAGCATAACCTAACGGAGAAGCTCGAGGAGAACTGGAGTGTTGACCAAAGCTATGAAATAGTTAAACACCGAAACTAACTTGAGTTCAGATATGAAAAAATATCTAGCTGGAAGAGATAACTATGAAGTTAACTGGTAGTTATCTTTGTTTTCATCAACAAGATAAAGCCAGAGATAAGTAATGGATTTAAAGTTATTTTGTCCAGTTGGCAAGAAGATCTCATCGAGATAAAACAAGATTTTTTCTTTAAATCTAATTGGTGAGAACTGTGGATTACGCCAAGATCAAGAAAATCAAGAACCTAATAGCGGTGACTTCATGTCTATAAAGAGACAACTCAATTCATTGTAAATTGGTGTGGTGGGTGAATGAATGAAGAGAGGATGATGAAGAGAAACTGATGAAGAGAAAATTCATAGAGCCTTGATCAACAAGCTGAGGAAAGAGCTAAAGTTTTTTGTGGACACTGAGCAACAGAGCATAACATTAATGAGAAAAATCGATGTGGATAATGTTAGAAACATTGAGAGGGGGGGGTGAATCAATGTTTGTCTATTAATTACTTTTCAAAAAATTAAACATAAATCAAACATACATAGAATGAAGCTTAACATAAGAAATCATAACACGTGATATGATTATGGGGAAACCTTGATCAGAGGAAAACCCTGATGGGAATTAGTACCCATAAATATTGTATTAAGTATAATGAACTTGTGAGAGTTCCTTTGCCCTGTTAGAAGCAATCTTTACAATATGAATACAATGACCTTGTTAAAGGTCTGACCCTGTTAGGAGTCTTTTAAAAAAGCCTATTAAAGGTATATGGCTCACTTCCCAATAAGATGAAGGCTACAACCTTCTGAAAGATGATATGCACTATATCAAAATGAATTGTTGTGATGACATTGTTGTTTGATCAGTTCTGTGTATGCGTGAATGCTCCTACTCTCTTAAAGAGCTATAGCATATACTGACTTCATTATACTATCCCTTTGTATCTTCCTATTACATAATAATCGACACTTCTAACATTACTTTACATTACATACTTATATGTTCATATCTGAATAGGCGTGACCCAAAAAAAACACTAGTTGGCCCTAAAACAAAATATACAACGCTTCCAAACAGGTTGGCTCAAGCATGTTTACTACAATGATAATTACATCATTACAAACATATAAAAAAAGGTGCTTAGCCATTACATTACAAAATAATTCACGCTGATCAAAATAGTAGTCAGCTTCCATGCTCTGTCTTCTGGACTGTTGGTCTACTAATCTTCCTGTAACTCTGTCGTACTATAGTTTCATACTATGCGTTTCTGGATGTAGCATGTAAACATGTCATACAACTTATATCTAAACGCGCATAAGCTGAATCGATCTCTCGCATGTGCGCTGATGTGTTGATCGTTGAGTATCTCTATCTGTCCTAGTTTCATACTTAGTCATTTTGTCTTTCATGACAGAAACTAAGCATGACTTTGTTGCCATGATGACAACACAAAATGAGTCATGCATCCTTAGGAAGTCAACTTTCCAACAATCTCCCTCTTTTTCATTTATGGCAACAAAGGAATGTGGCCATGTTACTCAAAATGACTGAACACAAAATGTGACTTGTATATGATAACTTATTGATATATGTACATATACTTTTTTGCATATACACATTCTGTATTACTCCCCCTTTGACATTAATGACAAAGGTGTACAAAAAATAGTAAGTATTTTACATACTTACTCCATGTAAACTTCAGGGTATACAATTTGAAGAGATTGAATCTCTTTCTGCTAAAATACTTTCATAGCATCAACTGTTTGAAGATGCGCACATAGGGCATATGTCAGTTTCTCCATTTTTATTAAATCCATGCAAGGACCTTGATCATGTTTCACCATGGTGTCATCAATATTTTTAATGTTCTCATTAAGGACTACTAGAGATGGTGCAAGTGCATTTCTCAACTGGGTTTGTCTTATTCTTATCTTGCTAATTTCTAATTTTGCCTTCTCAATTTTATCCAACTGTCCTTGATAGACATTATTGCATATGTTCATGTCTTGCGTGGATTATTCAACTAATTTTCTGATGCTATCCACCACTAACTCTGCCTCTTCTACCTTTTTGGTGTGTTTAGAGGTGAGCTTCACTCTGTCCATGCAGTTTTCTATGATTCTCTTTCCTTTAGTTGCCAACTCTTTTAGTATGGATTGCCCAATTTTTAAGGAGTTCAAGTCTAAGGTAAATTTCTTTACCAAATCATTTAGTCTCTCCTTCTTGTATTCATTTTCTGCAATCTTAGTAGCAAAGTCTACTAAGCTTATAAAGTGAGATTTGAAGTTTGACAAAATGTTGTCCACATCTTCAACTGATTGGACTTTAGCTACTTTCTGATCAGTAGGCACTAATTCATTCAATATGTTTATTTTTTCTAAAAAGCGAGGATTTCTCATCACTTGTTTCTCTTTTGCCTTTTCCATAGCAAGAAAGTTTATCTTAATTAGGTCTTCTTCTCCCCATGCATCCAAACTTGCTGAATCAGGAGTTAACCTTGACAACAATGAGGTAGATGGTTGAGTGGATGGTGAGAATATAGTATTCTGACTTGTATCCATGCATTCAACCTTTGTTGGTTTCTCTTTTATTGGTGTCTTATCACCTTGAGTATCATCTTGAGTATCTTCATTTATATCAGTTTGATCATTGATGGGAACTTCATCTTGTTGTGCATAGGTATCATTAGTGCACATTTCTTCAGTGCTTACAAATGCCTTATCAACTTTGTCCATATTTTTTTCAGACACAGTCATGAATATCTTGACATTGTCAACTACTATAGTGTCTTCTGAATCTTTATCTATATTAGAAGTTATTGTCACTGTGCGCACTGAAGCCTGTGGACCTATCATAGGTGCAATCTGAACCACTAGTTTTGTAACCTATTTGGGAGGAGCTAGAGTAACTTTTGTTGTAGGCACCGTTGGTGGATACATGTATCTATCCATAAACACTTATGCAAATGACTTTTTAGTCTCCTTACCTATCTTCTCATATTCTTTTTTCATAATCTATAAGGTCCTTGTCTTAGTTCAGAGATGAGGCTTCACCAGATCTAATAATATAGCCTTCTCATCATGCGAGCATATAGGAAGAAGAGTATCCAATGTTTCTTCTCTTATCCTCATGTCTTCCTCAATTGCATGTGTTTTCATGATCTCCAAGAAGCTCCATAACTGATCCGGTATCACTATCTTTAGTTCAAGAACTATCTTTTTGAACTTGATCATATCAGATATGATCATAGAGTGTATCTTAGTCTTATCAATTTCTTGATATTTTTCATAGACTTTAGAAAGTGTATCTAATCTCCCTTCATTTACAATCCTATTTCTTAACACATTTAGAATAGGTCTTAATCCTACCTTAGGAGGAGCTTGAGTATTCTTTGCTTTGCTTCGAGTGTTCCTTGAGGATGGGTGATTTGTGGGCACCTATTTTCTTCCTCTAGTCTTATTTCTTGGTGTAGACAGTGGAGATGAATCTAAGTCAATGGTGGCAGAGGGCATAAAGGTGCTCTCTAATTTATTCTTCTTCTGGATCTGTTTATCTTTCTCAAGTTCTTTTTCTATCTTGGCATCTCTGGCTTTTTCAAGATCTTCTTGAGTGACTCCATGAACTTTCAGTATGTTAGATGTAATTTTGGATGCTTTCCTTTTATTATCAACACTATGTAAGATAGTATCCACTTCATTGGTCTTCTCTTTGTAAGTACCCCACCTAGGCTCATTAGGATCTTTGGGCGCTGACAATAGAACTTGCACATATCCTTCTAAAACATGATCTTCCACTTCATAACCAAGAGGATGAATCCATTTGGTTCTAGGTTCAACTGCCTCCATGCATGTGCAATCTATTTCTACCATGAAACATATTGTATACTTGTATTTGTCAACTATCTTCTCAAATAGTCTGAACCTATTCTCCATTTTTATCCTGAATGTCTTTATATCCATATCCATGGCATCCCTTGCACTTCTCTCTAAAGTGACCTTAAGAGAAATCTGAGACATTGTGGGTTTGCTCCTATCTAGATAAAGGTTTGCAACCTTTCCAACTATATGGAAATATAAGTAGATGATCAGAGATCCAAACCTAAATGTTTTGCTCCTGTCATGCTTGATAATTCAAATATTGTCAATCAATTGACTGTGCAAGATCTCACATAGGTTGTATTGAGTGTTTTCCTTCACCATTCTTATAGCTGCTAGGACTATTGCTGCAGAGACACTGTTCAACCTACTTGCTTGCTAAAACTTATACCCAAGTATCATTGTTAAGATTTTTATGTCATCTTCTTTGATAGGGTCAACTATCATTCTGCACTTGTCACTCCTAGATAGGCAAAATTTCTCAATTTGTTTCTTGACATCTTTACGAGTAGGAATAACTAGTTCAATCTTGGGAAGTCTGGTTAATTCATGTATTAGGTCTGTAGTAATGTGCATAGGGACCTCACTAATCCAATAAAGATCATCATGTATTCTACTTAACAAAATCTTCACCCACTCTGGCTCATCAAACTCATGCACATTTGAGTATTCAAAAATAGGGTTATCTGTCAAGTGCGCAAACTCATCCTTGAATGTGTAATCAGGTTTCATCATTGATCCCATATGAGTGGCTATGCTGACATCTTGTACTGTTTCCTTCTTACAGTAAATATATGCGCGGATATCTTCCACGTGAACAATACCTAGCAGGGTTTTGGAGAAAGCCCCTTCCATATCATCCAGTGTGGATTTGAATGGATTCTTCTTGAATACAAATCTCTTCTTCTCTACTATATCAAACATAACTGGGATTGCCATACTTACTTGGAACTTTCTTAAGTAGGGTTTCATGAAATTCTGAAATGGTGTGACTGCTAGGGTTCCATTTCAAACTCCTTGTCCATTCACTCAACTGCCAAATCTATTATGCTTTCATGCCTTGATGTTTAGTTCTCCAATGCTCTCCAAATTCTGTGCTCTCAAATGCAAGTGTGAGAAAGATCGAACACTTACTTTCTTTTCTACAATCTACCGCATTTAATATTTGCAACCGTACGCAAATTACTCAGAGATTTTGAAACTTAGATCCTGATGCATTTTAGACAGTGTGTGAATGCACATAGCAATATTATGTTCTTGTAACCATGATATCATACGCGCATGCTCAGAGATGAGTATACTAACCACATAGGGGTCTTGAGCTAGAATAGCTCCCCCTAAGACCAGGAAGGTCTATTCAAGCAGAAGTAGAGGGTGCGTCCACTATGGATGCATCAACTACTTTGTCAAAATCATTGTCCTTCTTTACTTCAACCCAAATTTTTCTTGAATCTTCATTTTCTTGAACAAACTTAACTTCTCCTTTCTCTTCAAATAGTGATTTCTTAGGATCTTCTTGCTTTTGAGTTTTGGATCAACAAAACCTTGAGATGTGTCCACCTTTCCACATGTGTGACAAATGATAGGAGGTCTGATGCTCTTGTTCATCATGCTACATTGCTTTGCTATGTGTCCATTGTAGTTACATATCTGACATGTAGTGTTCTGTAGATTCCTTTGAGGTTGATTTCTCTGATTATTTTGATTCTTCTATGACTGATTTCTTTGATTTGTTCTGTAATGTATAGCCTTGTGACCAAATTTATTACAAGAGAAACAATAACCATTAAAAGGTCTACCTCTTTGCAATCTCTTGCCAAATGACCATGTTTGTTGCATGCATAACAAGTTTTGTTAACTTGCTTGATTTCCCTTTTTGGTAGATTTTCTTTAATCTTTTCAACATTTTCAACTTTCCTTGCTTCTGAAGATGCTTCATGAGGTTTCTTTCTTTCTTGTAATGAATTGACTTTAGTTTCTGTTATATTGAATCCAAGACCAGTAGTGTCGCCTTTTTGCTTTTGTGCATTGAGCTGAGATTGAAGTGAATCAGAACTTGTGTGGATTTTATCAATCTTATCCTTTGCTTCTGTTAATTCA
>MU227980.1:1826126-1839618 GCA_018584345.1 Thuja plicata | reverse complement strand
AATTAGAAGAATTTTATTTAATTAAATGGGGGAAATTGAATTTAATTAAATAAGAGAAATTTTGTTTAATTAAAAGGGAGGTTAAATCTTTTAATTAAATAAGAGGAATTTTATTTAATTAAAAGGGAGATTAAATATTTTAATTAAATAAAAATGGTCAAACCTTAGGAAATATTGAAATAATTAAATTAATTGAATTAATTACAATTTGATCAAGGAAATTGATTTGAATTGAAAATATTCCAAAGCATTGATTCAAAAATTTGATAAATGATAAACGGGGCCCAAAGTCTAAGCGACCATTTTAGGGTGCATACAGCAGGTTGCGATCTGACCTACAATTTCAGAGAGTTTCAAGATGGTTTATGGGAGAAGAAATGTTGATCAAGGTCTGGCTGATATGCTTAGACAAATGGCTGCAAGATTGGAAGTTGTTGAGAAAGCCCAGCGCAGAGGAAGACATCTTGAAGATGTTAGTGATGATGAATTTGAAGATGTTCAAGGTGAAGTTGTACCTGTACCTGTGATGGACCAGGAAGAAGAAATATTCTTGAGAGCCTTGACAAGTTTGAAATCCACACCTCAGTGTGTTCCTCCTGAGTATAGTGGAAAGCTAGATACTGATGAATTGATATACTAGATCACTGAAATGGAAAAATATTTTGAATATGAGAATGTTGCAGAAGACAAGAAGGTCAAGATTGCAAGCACAAAACTAAAAGGTCATGCATCCTTATTGTGGGAACATCTATAGTTGGACAGAAAGAAGAAAGGAAAAGACAAAATCAAGGTATGGGATAATATGGTGAACAAGTTGCAAGGCAAATTTCTACCCTGTGATTACTAGATTTAACCTAGTTCAAAGAATGCAAAGTTTGAAGCAAAAAGATAAGACAGTCAAAGACTATACTATAGAATTTTATAGATTGGACATCAGATCTGGACATGTTGAACATGAAGTGGAAAGAGTTGCAAGATATCTGAATGGCTTGAGAAGTTCCATACAAGATGAGATCAGTTTGATCAAGATAAAAGGTATTGAAGAGGCATACCAATTTTCCCTAAAGGCTGAAGAAAAGTTGAACATAAGATATGAACAAAGACAAAGAGGTAGAGGTGGTAGATTCCCTAGAGGAAGAGGCAGATCTCATGGTGAAGATAGTAGATCTAAACTAGACAAGTCAAATATAGACACTAATCAAGACAAAGGAAAGACTGAATGGAAAGGTGGAAATTCATACAAAGGAAGAGGTAATTACTCTAGAGGTGGTTATAGTAGAAGAGGGTTCCAAGTAACTTGTTACAATTGTGGAGAAGAAGGAAAAAAATCCTTTGAATGTACACATGCAAGCAAGAAAGGTGGTAGCAATAGCAGAAATGCATTACTCCAAGAGGAAACATCCAATGAACTTGAAAATAATCTCATGATCAGAAGGATACTATGGAGTGAGAAGGATAAGCAAGATCCTATCAGGAAAAGTTTGTTCAAAACTAGATGTAGAGTTGTAGACAAAGTTTGGAAAGTCATTGTTGACAGTGGAAGCTCAGAAAATATGGTATCTAAAGATATGGTCACCAAATTATAGTTGGAGAGGATGAAGCATCCAAAACCCTACCAAATCTCATGGATCAAAGATGAGCACACATCAATGTTTTGTGAATCTAAAAATTGGAAAGTACAATGATAAGGTGTTATGTGATATTATGCCAATGGATTGTTGCCATATTTTGTTGGGTAGAACATGGAAATATGATAGACACGCTATACATGATGGAAGGTTGAATAGATATTCTATTTGGGTTGATGGTAAGAAGCAAATTTTGTTACCTTTGATTGAAGAATCTGTTGATGAGTTATGTATATCTATGAAAGTTTGTCTGATGGAAGGTAGACAATTTGTTAAAGATCTGAAAAGAGATGATATTTTTTATGCTATGATTCCTAAAAAACCAAGTAAGGATACAGAAGATGACATACCTACAGAAGTTGAGAAGTTGTTGACTAAATACAAAGAAATCATTTCAAATAATGTTTCTGATGGTTTGCCACCAATCAGAGATATCAGTCACTGTATAGATCTGATTCCTAGAGCTATTTTATCAAATAAAGCACCACATAGGTTGACACCTATTGAGAATGAAGAGCTCAATCGACAGGTTCATGAATTGTTGAGAAAAGGCTTGATCAGAGAAAGTTTGAGTCCATGTGCAGTACCTGCTATGTTGGCACCTAAGAAGAATGGAGAATGGAGAATGTGCACTGATTCCAAGGCAATAAACAAAATTACAGTCAAGTATAAGTTTCCTATACCAAGAATGGATGATATAATGGATTATTTGAGTGGATCAAAGTATTTCACCAAAATTGATTTAAAGAGTGGATATCATCAGATCAGAATCAGAGAAGGAGATGAATAGAGGACTGCTTTCAAGACAAAATAAGGTTTGTACGAGTGGTTGGTTATGCCCTTTGGTTTAACTAATGCACCAAGTACATTTATGAGATTGATGAATGAATTTTTGAAGAAATTCTTGAATAAATGTGTGATTGTATACCTAGATGATATTATGATATTCAATAAAACTAGAGAAGAACATTTGATGCACATAAAACAAGTGTTGCAGAGATTGAAAGAGGAAAAATTGCTGATAAATCTGAAGAAGTGTTCCTTCATGAAAGAAGAGCTTGAATATTTGGGTTTTGTGATTTTAGGTGATGGTTTGAAGATGGATCCAGAGAAGGTTGAAGCTATATTGAGTTGGCCTACACCTGAGAATGTTATTGAGGCAAGATTATTTCATGGATTAACAAGTTTTTACAAGAAGTTTATCAGAAATTTCAGTTCTATTTGCAATGCTATGACTAAGACAATGAGAGGAGACAAAAGGGAATTCAAATGGACACATGGAGCTGATAATATTTTTGAAGCGTTGAAGTTAAAAGTTGTTGAATTACCTGTGCTAGCCTTACCTAATTTCAATAAGGTATTTCAAGTTGAGTGTGATGCAAGTGAAAGTGCCATTAGAGCTCTGTTGACACAAGAAAGTAAACCTATTGCTTTCTTTAGAGAAAAGTTGAATGATGCAAAGAGAAAATATTTTGTCTATGATCAAGAGTTCTATGCTATTCTGCAAGCTATGAAGAAGTGGAGGCATTACTTGATGCCAAATGAATTTGTGTTGTATACTGATCATAAGGCCTTACAGTACTTGGGTAGTCAAAATAAGTTGAATCAGAGACATATGAAATGGGTAGAGTATTTACAGAGTTTTACATTTGTGATTAAGCATAAGAGTGGTGTTTCTAATAGAATTGTTGATGCACTAAGTAGAAGAAGATCTTTGTTGACTGAAATGAAAATTGAAGTTCTTGGCTTTGATGACATGAAGAAATTCTATGAACATGATCCTAATTTTTTAGAGTAGTGGAGAGTGTGCAGAGCACCTAATACAAATCAATCAAGTAAGTATGAATACTATTTCATTCGGGAAGATATGTTGTTTAAAGGCATTTAGTTATGCATACCAAGAGGATCAATTACAATGAATTTGATAAAAGAGAAACATAGTAGTGGATTGGTTGGACACTTTGGCATTGATAAAACATTGAGTTTGCTAAAGGAGAGGTATTTTTTCCCTCAATTATATAAGGATGTTAAGAAATTCATTAAAAGTTGTGGATTCTGTCAAGTTACAAAAGGAGTGAGTTAGAATACTAGTTTGTATACACCTATTACTATTCTTGAGAAACCTTGGAGTGATATCAGCATGGATTTTGTTCTTGGACTTCTGAGGACAGAAAGAGGTAATGATTCCATATTTGTTGTTGTGGATAGATTTTCTAAAATGATACATTTCATAGCATGTAAGAAAACATCAGATTTTATTCATATAGTAGATCTTTTCTTTAAGGAGATTGTCAGATTGCATGGATTACCAAAGAGTATCATCTGTGACAGAGACAGTAAGTTTGTAAGCTATTTTTGGAAAACCCTATGGAAGAAGTTGGATACTGAGTTGAAATTTAGCTCAACATTTCATCCACAAAATAATGGACAAACTAAATTTGTGAACAAAAGTTTGGGTAACATATTGAGATGTTTAGTTGGAGACACACCAGGCAATTGGGATTTGATGTTGGCACAAGCAGAGTTTGCATACAATAGTTCAGTGAATAGAAGTACTGGAAAAACACCATTTGAGATTATTCATGGCACTCAGCCTAGAGGTATATCATATTTGAGAAACATTGTTGGTGAAGAGAAAAGAAGTGTTGAAGCAGAAGAATTTGCAGAATTTATGAAAACATTGCATGAGAATGTAAAGCAAAAGCTGGAGAAAAGTAATCAGAAATACAAAGATGATGCAGAAAGATCAAGAAGAAATAAGACATTTGAATTTGGTCATGATGTGATGGTTCATTAGAAGAAAAGAATATTTCCTATTGGAACATATGGGAAATTGAAGATGAAGAAATTTGGTCCTTGTAAAATACTGAGAAGATTTGACAATGGAAATGCTAATGAAGTTGAATTACCTGATGAAATGGATATATCACCTATATTCAATATTCCAGACTTGTATGAATATATTGAACCCAATGAAGAAGTAACTGTACCAAGTGATTATTTGAAGAAACAGATAGAGGAAGTTGAGAAGATCCTGAATCAGAGAGTTGGCAGAAGTACAGGACGAAAAGAATACATAGAATATCTGGTAAAATGGAAGAACAGACCAATTGAGGACTCATCTTGGATTTCTCAATCTAAGTTGTATTTGTTTCAGGTTGGACCTAACACATGATTTGGGGAATCATTTCTTTTCAACCCCAGGTGTCTGATTCAGGAGCATCTTGGGTCAATGGCAATCCTACACGCCCAAAAATATGTTTATTTACTCTTCAGTTGTTCCGAAGCTACTCGACATGGTTTCTATTACTCAGCATGGTTTCTGTTGATCGACATGGTTTTTATTGCTCGGCATCCTATGTTTCTATTTCTCGGCATCCTATGTTGTTGTTGCTCAGTTTTATGTTGCCGAGTGCTCTAATGCTCGGCCGTGCCTATGCCGAGTTGGTCTCTTTTGGAAGTTGGAGCGGTGGCTGATTTCTTCATTTAATTTTCGTAGCTAGATTTATCTGGGATCTATCTTGGGATCCATGTGGACCTAAATCTGGGTCTCTCCTTTGTAATTGAGCGCTGACTTAGTGGTTGGACTCTTGTAGTTATTGTGTTGTATGTCCTTAGTTTGGTAGAAAGTCTTAGAGCAAGAAGGTAAATGTTAAGATATTGAAGGTCTGAGATCTCTATAGTAGGAAGATCAAATTGTAATACATTTTGATGTATATGGCCATAACCAGGAAGGCCTTACAACCTGGCATGTATTGATTTTTGATGATATTAATGATAAAGATATATGCATTTCTCTTCTCTCACTGTGTTGTTGTGTAATTCCGCATTGTATCTGTAAGGAGGTTGGTCTGTGAGTGTGCCCTAGGCCTTGCAGTCCATCCCCTCACTGTGTTAGAGACTCACAAGGAGAGTATCAAAGTATGAACAAAAGATCAGAGAGCTTGCATAATAAGAAAAATAACTTCAGGAGTTGGAAGCACTAATTGCCAAAAGGATACCTAAAGGTTCAAGTAAGTATAAAGGAAAGATGCCCCTAAAATTATTTTCATGTAATAAAATAGGATATTTTACCTCTATATGTCTACAGAAGGATACTAATCTTAAGTCCAATAGGGAAATATTTGAGAAAAAGTGTTATTATGCTACTAATTAGGAAGAAATAACTAATGGTGAGTCTGATATTGTTAGAAGTGAAGATGAAAATGTACTTATTTCCATTTAAGAGGATGAAGCTAGTTTAAATGATTATAATTCTAACATATCTATTAATAGAGTTGTTGAAGAAAAGGCCTTAACTAATCAAGTGGTCAGAAGGGCTGAATTGATTATTGATAGTGGCTACTCGCATCACATGACTCGTGACATGAGAAATTTTATCATCTATGAAAAACATGATGGTGGTATAGTACGATGGGGTGATAACAATGACGGTATGTTTAGAGCAAGATGATGATATAACACAAGTAAAAATATAATATATGTGAGTGGTCTAAAGCATAATCTTCTTAGTGTTAGACAATAAGTGGAAAAGGACTATGGGATTCCTTTCAAAGATGATGGATGCAAGATCATAAATAAATCTAAAATAGAGATTTTCATGGGGTCAAAGAATAAAGGTAATGTATTTCATCTAAATTGTTGGCAAAAGACTTATTTAATTGTACAAATAGATGAGAGGTGGTTATTTCATAAAACTTTAGGCCATGTGAACTTTGATAACATTGTGCATTAAGTTCTAAACATGTTGTTAGAGATTTTCCAACAGTAAAGAAGCTTGTGAATTCTACCTACAAAGAATGTCAATTGGGTAAGAAAAATGGAACTACTTTCATATCTAAAGTTGTAAATTCCAATAGATTATTAGATCTTGTACATATTGATTTGTGTGGTCCCACCAAAACAAGAAGTATGCATTGAGATAGCTATTGTATGCTACTCATAGATGATTACTCTCGGATAGTATGAGTGACCTTTTTAAAAGAAAGAATTAAAGCACTTGAAAAGTTTAAGATCTTCAAAATATTGGTTGAGACTGAGACATAACTAAAGGTGAAGTTCTTAAGATCAGACAGAGGTAGAGAATTCACATCTCGTGAGTTCAAAACATTCTATATAAGCCATGGAATAAAGAGAAAATTTTTAGCTTGACAAACACCATAACAAAATGGAGTTGTTGAAAGAAAGAACAAATTCATTCTTCATACTACCCAGACCACGATGATTAAAGTGAAAGTTCCACAAATGTTTTGGAGAGAAGCATTGGGAACTACAATATATAATCTCAACAAGGTTAAACTCAAAGGAGAGACAAAAAAAGACTCCCTATGAACTTTAGTGTGGAAATGTTCTTACTATCAGGTATATGAGAAATTTTGGTAGTAAGTGCTACACTAAAAGAGATGAGGACATTGGGAAGTTTGATACCAGAAGTGATGAAACAATATTTCTTGGCTATTCTGCAAAGAAAAAATAATATATATGCTACAAAAAAAGATTAAAAAAATAGTAGGAAGTGAAAATGTAACTTAGGTGAATGAAAACCTTGAGATGTTATCCAAATCAAGTGGATATGAGTGCGATAATCAAAATATCAATACAAATCAGGGAAAATAACACAATGATCCAGATCACATTGAAGGTGTTATAGTGAATGAAGTTTATGATGCATATACAAGTGGATAGGATAAAGCACAAAACCCTAAGGTAAGAAAAAATATTTCAATGTATGTGAGATTAGATTACTCAAAAGAACAAACCATTAGGGATAGAAACAAAGGAGTTCAAACCAGGAGAAGGATAAAAAAAAAAAAATTTCTTAATCTCACAAGTAGAACCTAAGGATGTAAAGGAAGCTTGCAAAGATGAAAATTGGTACCAATCCATGGAAGAAGAGTTGACAAAAATTTAGAATAATAACACTAAGATCCTTGTTCCCAAACCAATGGACAACAATGTTATTAGTTAAAAATGGGTATTCAAAAATAAACTAAATGAAGGTGAAGAAGTTGTCAGAAACAAGGCAAGATTGGTATGTGATGGGTATGCACAAATAGAAGGTATTGATAATGAGGAAACCTTTTCACCAATGAGAATATTGGAAGTGTTAATACTATTTCATGGTTATGTCACTCATAAGAACTTTAACGTCTATCAAATGGATGTAAAATATGTTTTTATAAATGGAGACTTGGAAGAAGAGGTATATATAGAGATATTTGATGGATTCAAGTTGAATGATGAACCAAACATCATGTACAAATTTAAGAAATAACTATATGGGTTTAAGAAAGCTCCTAGAGATTGATATTCTAGATTGGACAAGTATTTACTAAAAATTGTCTTTAACAAAGGTAATGCTAACAATAATCTATATTTTAAAATTGAAAATGAGAAAATACTAATTGTTGAAGTATTTGTGGATGACATTATCTTTGGGGTAGTGAGAATCTAAGTCAAGAGTTTTCTACTGAGATGAAAATGAGTTTGAGATTTCCATGATAGGACAAATGAAATTCTTGCTAGGCTTGCAGATTTCACACTTAGATGAAGGGATATTCATATCTTAGAAAATGTATTTGAAGGAGTTGCTAAAGAAGTTTGGATTTTATAAATCAAAACAAGTAAGTACACTTGTGGTAACCGGATGCAAGCTAAAAAAGGATGATGAGTCATTAAAAGTAAATTAGTCTATGTATAGATCAACGATTGGTGGTCTATTATACTTGGCTAATACTAGACCAGATATCATGAATGTAGTATGTCTAGTAGCAAGATTTAAAGCTGAACAAAATAAGAGTCACAAAGTTGCAGTGAGGAGAATATTTATATAGTTGAAAGTAGTAGTAGAATTTTGGATATGGTATCCTAAAGGTGAGGATTTTACTCTAAAAGAATATACAGATGCAGACTAGGCTGGAGATATTGATGTGAGAAATAGTACAAGTGGTGGAGCATTATTTTTTAGTGGAAGATTGGTATCTTGGACAATTAAGAAGCAATTTGGTACTTCATAGCCTACCGTAGAGCCAAAATACCTTGTTTCTTCTACAAATTGTACCTAGGTAACGTGGTTGAAGCAAATGTTAGATAATATCGAAATTGTCTTTAATGAGCCTATTGTCATATTTTGTGATAATTTAAGTGTTATAAACATTTCAAACAATCTGGTGCAACACTAAAAAATCACATTTCAATTAAGTTTTATTCTTTAAAGAGAAAATGAATGAGAAAGAAGTGATGTTGGAGTATCTACCCACCTTGAGGAATAGATTGTTGATATATGTACAAATCCATTACCTAAGGATACTTTTGAGTCTCTCAGAGGTAAGTTAGGGGTGACTGCCCCTCCAACTCAAAACTAAGATTCATAACTCTAGATAATCCAAATAAAAATATTAGTAGAGATAGATTGATGTACATGAAGGCTACTACTCAGGGGGAGTAGTAAGAATGGAAAGGCAAAGGAAGCTAAAATTTATTTGACAAGGATAATTTCATGAGAACAAGTAAAAATCCTTTGTCATTGATGTCAAAGTGGGAAGGAGACAGATGTGAAAAAGCTATGAGTTATAAAGAGAAAGAGAAGCAGTTGCAGAAGACAACTAAGATAAAATAATATATCGAAGGAGAAGCTAAGACAAAATTTGATGATAAAAATATTATTTATAATATGATTGGAACCAAGTCAAGCATTTTCCCTTCAGGAGTAGTTGAAGTCTTACTATAGAGACTCTAAAAGATAATGAAGGATATTTCTTATAGCATTGTCGATTATATTTTTAGGACTAAGACTGCTAGTTTCTTATTGTATTACTTATTTTTGACATCACATGTTTTAATCAATGCCAAAGGGGGAGATTTTTGGAATAATGGAAAATTTAGAGGATGAAAGTGTTGGAATTGATGTCAACATATCAGAAGTAATTGATTAGAGTAAGTGATCATAAGAATAGATTACTTGTTTCTAACTTAACTATTGCAGGTTAGCTAGTCGAGTAGAGTGTTCAAAGGTTTGGTGGGAAGAAGATATAATAGATATAAATTCACACACATAGATGAAGAATGTTGAAGGTGTTTACGATGATCACCCAAAGTTTCAGAGTGTTTTGTGAAGAGAGTTAGTGTTAACATGAAGAAAAAAAAGGTTGGTTGTGCTCAATAGAGTAAGAATTTCATGGAGTGTATTTAGGAGTGTGTATGGTACATACTCATGTATACTCAACTTAGAGGGTTTATAATTTAGAGGTCTGTATAGCACATTTTTATTATCACGGGGCTTTGTAGTAGTGTTCTGGAGGTTCAGTAAAGAAAGGTGATTAAATACAATCATTGGACTGGATTTATATGATAATGTGCTATTCATGATGTTGTAGGATGTTCTTAAAGTATGTTCATAATGAGTTGGAAATCCACATAGATCACATGGACCTGATTGGTTGAATTTTCTATCAATTATAATATTTTTATTTGTATTATTTATTTTAAGATGACCTAGTTGGAAAATCTTTTTTCTCAAGTATATAAAACATGCTATCATGAAGATATATGATGTCGAAGTGGTTGTTATGGATGAAGGCCATAATCCAATGTTCATAAATAGATCATGTATTAAGAATTGGTCCATTGATATGAAAATTTGGTGAATTATTATTTTTTGACATAGTCTTGGTATAAGATGATGAATTAGAGTAAATTCATAAGTGCAGATGTGGAAGAATGGTTGTGCGCTCTAAGGATTTCTTGTTGAGTAGTTTTTGGGATCTCTTGAGGCCAAATTTCGTATCTGAATGAGTTAGAAAGTATTTGAGAAAATATCTTAGTTGATCTTAAATGGAATTGACTTTGGAATTAGGTAGATGTTATCCAGTTCACAAAATCTTTAGATCATTGTAGTGATCAATTTGTAAGCAAGTCAGCCTAAATCTATAAGCCAATGAGCCTTCCTTAAGGTTGTAACCATTGTAATTTTTATTTGAGAAGTGAGATGCAAGAAGTGATCCTAAATGCAATCGCATTCCCCATATATATTGTTATAATTTTTTTACTTCTAAAAAGCAATTTAATTATTGTGGGTAATCAACCCCACCATGGTTTTTCTCGTAACATGGTTTCCATTATAAAAAACTATTGTCAAGCATTGTGTATGTGTTTTTAATTTATTTCTTCCATTCTTATTACCTGATTACATAATCTTAACTCAACATTACGGTTGTATACCTTATAAGCTACTCTGCTAAAGAGGTTCTGAAGGTTGAAGGGTTTTGAGATTTGATAATTGGGAACAAATAATTCACCCCACCCACTCTAATTTTTTTTTTACCATAGTACCAATATCTTGTTTTATTTTTCCACATCTAGGTCGAAGTGTAAGGGATACAATATTCTGTAGGCATGTTGATGTAACACAAGTCTTGCTCTACACTATCTTCTTCTAGGGTATCCTTAGGTCACTCCTTTGACCTATTAGGGTTCTATCCTAACCCTACTTTCCTTAGTATTCTCTATGAAAATTCCTACTCCTTCAACTTGTGAACATCATTCAAATTGAACCGCAACTCTTCACAACACCATCTAGGCTATCAATAGCCATTCTTGCTCTATCTTCACAAACTTCACAAACTGACCCAAGATGATTAATAATCAATCCATAGAGAGAATTATGCCTTCTAGGGTGTTACTAAGATCCTTTTCAATTTTTACAAACACACTTTTCTTTGGAACCCTAATTGAGATCCAAAAAACACAAAAATTGCTTCCCAAATAGGGCTATGAGCAATTATGCCTATTTACAATCTTTTTCTGCAATAACTCACAAAACTTCTTAACAAGTTGGAAAAAAAAATTATATTATAGTACCCTTTATGAAGACACTAAATATTTTCTAGTTCTTGGACTTTCAAACTATCTGTATAGTCCTTCCTACAAGCAAGCCTATAATTCAGGGTTTTTGGGCTTTCAAAGCCTGTCTGACAGAATTCTTTTTTTCATCATCAAAACTTGTACATGAACACTTCCGATTGAATTTGGGACTTCAAGAAAAATAAACCTACCTCTCTCCAAGCTCTGATTGAAGCTACCAATTCCTTCAATCCTCCTTACCAACTCTGCACTGCACTATGATCCCTACCCATGAAACTCTCGCTAGCCTACGACATCACCTTAAAAATAGCTCCCCTACTTTTTGGGGCCCCTCCTTTTCTATAAAATATATACATGGAGTCACCTTCCAGATCCCAAATTCCCATGCAAGTTCCACCATTGAAAATGGTCTTATGACTCCATTTCCACAAGGTGCCTTATTCAGGCCAGTGACTGGACAAAAACTAAATTTTTCTACAAAAGCAACTAAAACTATGCAAAATGGAAATCTACCTTCGCAAAAAATCCTAAAAAAATCTACATTAACATAATCAAAAGCTATATTTGATAATCTAATCCATCTTAATGCCAAATGCTTAGAAAAATACACAAATTATAACAGTTCTTTGATTATACAGTCCGTACACACTATGACACAATAATACAAACCCTTACAAAAGATTAAGGATCACCTTAAGTAGTTGACCAAGGCACAAAATTATCAATTTTAGACAGTTACCTAACCAATTTCTCAAATTTGCAAATTTGCAACAAATATTGTCAATGTTGTGAATGACAACATTGACACACTAGTACATTTGAGGTCAAATTTTGACGGCCATTTGTCAGATTTGCAACGCTCATTTGTCGGCCTTTCAACAGTTGAGTTTGTCACCATTTTTGTGTTGGAAATTATGATAGAAGACATACCCATCAGTTTACCAACACCATATCATGTCCAAAACTTGCACATGGCAACGACTTCATTATGGCATTTCTTGTAGTTCATCCATCGGCACAAACTGTCAAAAAATTATTTTCGACATTAGTACTATTGGAATAGTGATAGTTTGCACCAAAGTTTGATAGATATACCTATCGGTGATATGGATTTAATGTCGAATGGTTTGTTGAAACATTTCTATTTATGACACTTAAACTGTCGGAAGAGCGATAGTTGTGCAGCATTTCTTCGACAAGTATCCCTGTCGAACGTATAGCATTATTGTCGCAATAAATGTCGTAAATGATTTTTATTCAACATTTTTCTGTCAAAAGTATAGCGCTTCCGTCGGAATTAAAATTACTAATTGTCAAAATACTGATGGATGGGCACATTAAAGTTAACACAGCTCAAGAGACCATCATAGTTTGTCTCTTTCTTCGGTCTATATTATTGACAGAATGTTTTACCTTTCATTAGCTCATCAAATCCAGGGATTTGAAAGAATTTAATAGAATATTTTCATGACAACGTATATTATTTAAGTTGATGTTGCATGAATTTATCTACTTTGCGCACTTGTAGACTATGAGGACGGCGATAAAGAAGCATGTCCATCTTCATAGTATACAAGTGCATGAAGTAGATAAATTTATGCAACATCAACTTAAATAATATACGTTGTCATGGAAACATTCTATTAAATTCTTTCAAATCCCTAGATTTGATGAGCTAATGAAAGGTAAAACATTCTATCAATAATATAGACCAAAGAAAGGGACAACCTATGATGGTCTCTTGAGCTGTGTTATCTTTAGTCCTAGCTACCTGTCGATCGTCAAGAATAATCACCGCCTTGCATTTATGTACACTGCACAAATTGATCACAGTCTCCCAAAAACATTTTACACTTGTACATCTCATCAATACTAAAGGCCTAAAGTAATTTTATACGATCACTAGAACATTTCGTGCATGGATGAGAAACACTATCCAAAGTTTCTAGATAACCATTTTTGAGAAGAGGAATGAGTGGAGGCCAAAGAAGGGATAATTGTGA